>JAPQNM010001662.1:62500-65556 GCA_029783475.1 Metacarcinus magister | reverse complement strand
AACATACACTGCAATACCTGTTGGTCTATAACTAGGGTATCTGCTGGACTACATACTATTACTAGAACACTTCGTATAGGAGAACAGAATATAAATGAACAAAGCTTTCTCCCCGCCCACCTCTCCCTCCGGCAACATGGCAGTAGGAAACAATTAGAAGGGAACACCTAGTATCTTTTAGAAAACGAGGACATAGATATGTTAGTATAGAAGGAAGTTGATGGGAGATACTGTATTTGACTACCAATAATGCTGTTACATTCTGGGAGGGAAATAGCTTTATCAATAATAATAATATGCTGCGACTACGCTTCTCATCTGAAAAAAATTGAGAAAACTTAAATTTCCTAAAAATACTTTCGTAAAATTTTTATAGAAACTCATAGCACGCAATCAATTAATTACTTAATAAAACCATGTTTCTCGGAAATATATATCCAATCGGGACTTGAAACTATCTGTTTTTTAGCTAATTACTGAGGCTCTGATTTTTTTCCAGTGGTCAACCACGCCAACATTGAAGTATTGAAACATTGAAGTATTGAAGCATTGAAGTATTGAAGTATGACTGACGAATAATTGTGTTACATCTTCGTACTTTTAGTTTCATGCCGTTACCTCTTATTACTATTACATTATTCATCTCAAATAATATTTCTGGATTGATTTTAATGAAATCGTTTAGTAGTTCAAATACTTCAATCATATCTCCCCTTAGTCTTCGCTTGTGGAGACGTAACATTCCATACAATAAAATACGCAGTATATGAATGTGTTTTGTTGCTTGTATCTTAATCTTTCAAGTAATCTTTGTTTTTTAATGTATTTTGGTGACCAGCATTGAATTGCGTATTCTAGGTATATAACGCTATTACTTATGGCTATATTTGATTATGATTTATTTAAATTAGACCAAACACCATATTCACTTTCTTGGAGCTTAGCAATGATCACTCATGTTGAGATTATTACTTATAATTACACCAAGAATTTTCTTGTTTTACATCATCGAGTTCCTGTTCACGCATCTTGTATTTAAAGTTTCGAATTTTTAAACAAATACATGTATCTGTATTAAAGACATTAGCCATTTCGCTCCAATCGATTAATTTATTTAGGTCATAATGAATGTTATCGTAGTCTTTAGAGCATTTTGCTTTAGAGTCAAGTTTTGTATCGTCAGCAAATGTTGCTACTTTTGACAGAAGATTACTCATTAAATCATTCACATATATAAGAAAGAGCATGGGTCCTTAGACCGACCCTTGAGGCACACCACTAGTTTTCTTCCAATCAGATGTTTCACCATATAAAAGAAAAACTTGTTGGCAATCTGAGCGCCAATCTCCTATCCATGTACATAGATGCTCTCCTATTTCATGTGCCAGCAATTTTTATAATTGCTTGTTATGAGGGACCTTATCAAATTTTTGAAAATTAAGGTAAATTACATCACTGTCGTCCTTTCAGGATCGCTAATTGTAGGTTACCAATTTACTGAGGGGTTATTAAAGTCTCCCAGACTTGGCTTCAAATACATCCAACATAACAATGACAGTATAGTAGAGATGAAATTGATGCCCAACAGTGACAGTGCCTTATGCTCTCTCTTATTCCTGGTGTTAGTACCAGAACAGTAAAGTGTCTGGCAGTGATAGTGCTATAGACATATAAGCTGGAATACATAGTGTGTAGCTTAACAATAGATGCTTCAGGAAAGAAGTCATCTTTGTTATTTTTTGTTTTTTTAATTATGTTGTAAAAATATACAAAATATTTGTATAGACCTTCCTGTTTAAATGAAAAAAGACAAAGATACAGACATACAAAGAAACTGAAAAAGACAGAGACAGGTAGACACATAGACAAGCAGGCCGACAAATAAAAGAAACAAACAGACAGACAGAAAGTGAGATAGAAAGACAGACATACATGGTGACAGAAAAACAGATGAACAGAAACAGTGGTTCTCTATATCAAAAGTTTGTACTTTAGACTAACTAAAGAGTTTCAAACATGTTGCTAGAACTAAACCAATGAAAGAGATAAGAATTAGCTTAGTTTTAGTATCTATGTTTTTGTACTAACCTTCCTTTCACAGCAAACACATCTTGGGCCCTTGGAATCACAGTTAACCTTTTTGGAAAGAATAGAATACGAATCATTCCTACATTTGTCTAGCCGGCATAATCCTCTTAGACACAGAGAGTTCCCCAACATACAATCCTTGCAGCAGGTGCACCCATTATCACATTTTCCGTCAACGTACAAATCTGGACCTAGAGCAACGCATTGTTCTTCAGAAGAAACACAAAATCCTCCGACGCATGAATCGCCGAATATTTTACAGCTTTCACAGCATCTTTCAAAGTGGAAAAAAAGAGAGAAAAATGTTAATGAAGTGTCTCACGCTTTGCTAGTGTGCATATATATGGACAAAAAATACAAATACAAACATACACACAGATGCATACACAAACTCAAAACACACACATAACACATACACAAACACACGCAGATGCAAACACATATGAAACACACACACAAAAATTCACAAACATACTCACACAAACATACACACAAAATACACACACAAACACACATACACATAAAGCACACATACACATACACAAACACAAACACCCACATCCACATACATCATCATCAGCCTCTATGAGTCCACTGCAGGACAAAGGCCTCTCCCAATCTTCTCTACTCATCTCTATCAGCTGTCAGTCTATTCCAAGTTACTCCAGCAAAAGATCATATTTCATCTCTCAATCTAGTTCTCTGTCTGCCTGGCTTTTCTTTTTTACCATACCTTGGTTACCATTCTCTTATTCCAACCGTCCATCTATTATCTATTCATCGCATGACATATCCTGTCAATGTCCACTTTTTTCTATTAATTGCTTGTGCTGGTGGGATTCGGTTGAATCCCCTTCACACTTGTAAAAGGTGATGGAATAAGCAAGTTCTAACAAAATGCTTTAATAAGATCCTTGCTTACAGAGTAATACAGAGAGCCTCGCGTCGGGGTGTTGTCTAGAACATAC
>JAPQNM010001662.1:55000-57500 GCA_029783475.1 Metacarcinus magister | reverse complement strand
AGTTTCGTCAACTTCAGGAATCCTGTCCTTCCTTGACGGGTTTACAATCAAAGGCTACCACTCAAGAAGTTGAGAAGGCACGGGATTGTGCCATATACCAGTACATACATGAGGACGGCCTCCTGTACCGAAATTGTCTCTCCTCGGATCACCCTCTAAAGGTAAATGGTTTATCCTTGGTTGTTCCCAGCGATTGCCGTCCCGTCATCCTACGTGTTGCTCACGAACGTCCTTTGGCTGGACATTTTTACCACCGGAAGACCCAGATGAAGGTATGGCAAGACTTTTATTGGCCAGGGATGTGTGCAGACATCCGGGATTACTGCCGTTCCTGCGACAAGTGTCAACGTATGTCGGCTAAGGGTAGGGTACGTCTAGTACCTCTTCAACCGTTACCTGTCGTAACTGAACCCTTCTCCAGAGTTGCCATTGACTTGGTAGGTCCCTTGTCTCCACCATCTTCTGAAGGGCACCGTCACCTTGTAACTTGCATTGATTTTTTCACTGGTTTTCCTCTTAATTACTACTTCTACTGCTACTACTATTACTACTACTATTACTATTATTACTACTACTAGTACTACTACTATTACTATTATTATTATTATTACTACTACTTCTATTATTACTACTACTTCTATTATTACTACTACTTCTATTATTACTATTACTACTACTGCCACTACCATCACATCCATTTCCAGCACTACTACCAGGAAGAGGTTGAGCAACTGTTGAGTCAAGGAATCATCCAACCTTCAACCTCTCCACACTGCTCTCCGGTTATCATGGTCAGGAAGTCCGACGGTACGTATCGGATGGCCATTGATTACAGGTTACTCAACTCCGTTACTGTTTTCCATGCTGAACCATCCTGCAGTATTGAGACTGAGCTGCATAAGTTCGTTGGTGCTGAGTTCTTCTCAGAGCTAGATTTGAGTAAGGTTCCACTGTCTGCCAAAGCTCGACGCTTCACTGCGTTTCCAACTCACAAGATCCTGATGGAATTTACTCGGATGCCTTTTGGTCTTGTTACGGCCTGTGCCACTTATATTCGCTTAATGAGGGTTGTGCTTGCTGGCTTGGCCAATGTTTCTTTTTATTTTGATAATATTTTTGTGTATTCATCTGATTGGCCCACTCACATCTCTGCCCTCAAGTCTGTTTTAGATAGACTACAACAAAACGGTCTGACGGTCAAACTTAAAAAGTGCCGGTTTGGAGCAGAGTCCATCAACTATCTGGGATTTGTTTTGTCCCGCGACCATCTTCAACCACAAGTTGGCAAGTTGACTGCCATCACCTCCATGACTCCTCCTACCACCAAGAAGTTACTCCAGAGTTTCCTAGGTTTGATATCATTTTATAAAGCTTTCATTCCTCAGGCCTCTGAGCTTACCAGCCCCCTCTCTGACTTGTTGAAGAAGCCGGTACGGGATCCCCTCCAGTGGACTGAAGATCTGCTTGAACGGTTCAAGCTGCTGAAGCAAGCCTTGACTTCGGGACCTATTCTTCGTCTTCCGGACCCCAGCCAGACCTTCGTCCTACGTACCGATGCTTCAAACTATGTATTAGGTGCTGTACTCCTACAGTACCATGATGATCGTCCACATCACATCTCTTACGCCAGCCGGAAACTACTTGATCGGGAACGACGATACTCTACCATCGAGAGAGAATGCCTGGCCATCGTATTCGGCATTCATAGGTTTGACTTCTATCTTCGAGGTAAGGAATTTATCCTTGAAGTAGACCACAAGCCTCAAATATACTTTCAGAAATTCGAAGGTAAAAACGATGGGCTTTAGGTCTTCAACCCTATAAATTTAGGGTTGTTCATGTTGGCGGGACAGACAACATTGGAGCCGACCTTCTCAGCCGGCAATAGCTTTTCTTTATTTTGTTTTCCTTCACTCCAGTCTTTTACAAGTTTTGTTTCCTGCACTCAAGTATATTATAAGTTTGTTTATGTCTCCTGGTCAGCTGCAGTTCTTCGACATCAGCTGTGCAGCAGATGTTTTAGTGGGGGCATGTGTGAGGAACTGCACCTGCCTCGTCTTCCCCTAATTAGTCCTTGAACTACCACTCTCGTCTGTCGGCGCTTGTTCACCGGCTTCCCCGCCACTACCCCACCCCCTTGTCCAGGGGTAGGGGAGTAGTCTAACCGAGGCAAGCTCCACGGCACCGGACCGGGGAACGACAGAACGCTTCAGCTCTCTCACCTGACAACACCTCACCACCTGCTGCTGGTTCTCAACATTCCGAAGGCATTTCTGGAGACTTGGGCTCCCTTCCAGTATGCCCTTCAACTGTACCTATACCATTCGACCCCCCTGCTGTCTGAGGAGCAATCTACGTTGCCGATTGTTGCTGCCACGCATCTCACCCTCCAGACAGCTGTACAGGGAGTTATTATTATTTTTTTTTTTTATTATATTAAAAGGGTAATGGCTAAGGGAAAACAGAAATAAGTAAAAAAAAATCCCGCTTGTCGCCAGAC
>JAPQNM010001662.1:40000-45000 GCA_029783475.1 Metacarcinus magister | reverse complement strand
TACTGAGCTAATCCGCTAAATGAGGTAGTCGGTGGTCCTCTGAGAGGCTTAATATGTTCCAAGAGCCCACACGTAGAGCCCGTCAGAGACTTACACCAAAGCTGGTTCAGTGAGTAGGCGCTGCTTCTGCATTCCCTACGTCAAGCTCAGTATTAATAGAAAGGCAGAGGGGTCCTCCAATATAAATATATATTCATATAAATAATTAAATCATAAACAAATTGCTAGATAAATACATACATATATATATATATATATATATATATATATAATATATATATATATATATATATATTTATATATATATATATATATATATATATATATATATATATATATATATATATATATATATATATATATATATATATATATATAAAAAAAAATATATATATATATATATATATATATATATATATATATATATATATATATATATATATAGTATATATATATATATATATATATATATATATATATAATATACAAATATATATATATATATATTATATATATATATATATATATATATATATATATATGTACATAAATAAATTAATATGTATATATATATATATATATATATATATATATATATATATATATATTATATATATATATATATATATATATATATATAGATATATATATATATATATATATATATATATATATATATATATATATATAATATATATATATATATATATATATATATATATATATATATATATATATATATATATATATATATATATATATATATATATATATATATATATATATATATATATATATATATATATATATATATATATATATATATAGTATATATATATATATATATATATATAGATATATATATATATATATATATATATATATATATATATATATATATATATATATATATGTATATATATATATATATATATATATATATATATATATATATGTATATATATATATATATATATATATATATATATAAATATATATATATATATATATATATATATATATATATATATTATATATATATATATATATATATATATATATATATATATATATATATTTATATATATATATATATATATATATATATATATATATATATGTATATATATATATATATATATATATATATATATATATATATGCATAATATATATATATATATATATATATATATATATATATATATATATATATGTATTTTATCTCCTACCAGTGGCACAAGTAGTCTTAATGGAGGCCTTAAATGGTCGGCCTCCGACCGTTAATAGCGTGGGTTAGATTTTGTAAGTGACGCCTAGTTTTTTATTGAAATGCTCATGCTGCCAGCAGAATCTCCTCGAGCATATAGCTTTTCAGTTCCGTCGAGGATAGTGTTATGGCAGCATTTTGCTGATCTTAGACCATTCGGCGGTATTACCAGGGGAGACGGTGGTACAGTGGTCTAGGACTCGTATTTGCGAGCCTAGGTTCCCGGGTTTGCATCCCCGTTATTCGCTGACCACTGTTCATTCTTTGATATCACCGCCGAGTGGCCAAAGACTACCCAAATTGCTGCCATACTGTCCTCAGACGTGCCTCGCACGTTCTCAACATATTCAAGAGAGAACGTAAACATTTGAGGCGTCACTATAAAAAAATCTGAAAACCTACGCCAAATAACAGGCGAGGTAAGTCCATCTGTGCCTCCATATGCTGTATGCCTACTGGCGCCAAAGGTTAATTGATATAGAAAAAAAATATACTGAGGGGAGCGTCGCCTCGATCTGTTCGACGCCAACTCCGGAGATCACTCTGCACAAGTCTCCATGCAGGCTCCATTCCTATACCAAGTAACTCCCTATTGGAAGCATTGATTTGATTTCTCCTAGTTACGAGCTTAATGGTCATTTCCTTGACTTCCTCAACTCCGGGTTATACCTTTCAGAAATAAATCTACACGTAGGATCAGCTTTTGGGTAACGTGCAACATGCCCATGTAGTCGGTGTTGACATTGGCGGACTATGCTGGTAATAGGCCTTTATTCAGTGTCACTGAGCCATCGCTGATTTGACATAAAATCATTCCAGCGATACCCTATGATTCTTCCAAGGCACTTATTACCAAAGACATCAATTCGCCTCTCGAGTTCGATGTTCAGTGTCCATGTCTCACAGCCATACAATACGAAAGATATAATTAGTGACATCAAGATTCGATTTTATTACCTTCTTTACAACCAACGACAGCACTAGATGCTCGTACTGAAAGAGTCCATCAAAATCAGTACACTTCTTTCAATACTATTCAATAAAACCTTAAACTCTGGAAGAATTCCTAACATTTGGAAATTGGGAAATGTTAGCCCTATACATAAAAAAGGAAGATAAAAAAACACTACCGGTTAACTATAGACCAAGCCGCTTAACATACGTAATTGGTACTATAATGGAAACTATAATACGTGATAAACTAGTGACTTTTCTTCAATAAATTATTATGATCAATAATACTTAACATGGATTCCAAAACAATCGCACTGCCTTAACAAATCATAGCTGAAAAGAATACAAAGAAAAGTTACTAAAATGATCCCTAGATTGTAAAACAAGCCTTACGAAGAACGACTAAAAAGGAAGAACTTATTCAGTTTGTCCAAACGAAGACTATCAGAAGAACTAATTGACAGATAGATAGATAGATAGATAGATAGATATACAGTGAAAGAGAGAAAGAGAGAGAGGGAGGGAGGGAGGGGGGGGGGAGGGGAGAGAGAGAGAGAGAGAGAGAGAGAGAGAGAGAGAGAGAGAGAGAGAGAGAGAGGAGAGAGAGAGAGAGAGAGAGAGAGAGAGAGAGAGAGAGAGAGAGAGAGAGAGAGAGGAGAGAGAGAGAGAGAGAGAGAGAGAGAGGAGAGAGAGAGAGAGAGAGAGAGAGAGAGAGAGAGAGAGAGAGAGAGAGAGAGAGAGAGAGAGAGAGAGAGGAGAGAGAGAGAGAGAGAGGAGAGAGAGAGAGAGAGAGAAGAGAGAGAGAGAGAGAGAGAGAGAGAGAGAGAGAGAGAGAGAGAGGAGAGAGAGAGAGAGAGAGAGAGAGAGAGAGAGAGAGAGAGAGAGAGAGAGAGGAGAGAGAGAGAGAGAGAGAGAGAGAGAGAGAGAGAGAGAGAGAGAGAGAGAGAGAGAGAGAGAGAGAGAGAGGAGAGAGAGAGAGAGAGAGAGAGAGGAGAGAGAGAGAGAGAGAGAGAGAGAGAGAGAGAGAGAGAGAGAGAGAGAGAGAGAGAGAGAGAGAGAGGAGAGAGAGAGAGAGAGAGAGAGAGAGAGAGAGAGAGAGAGAGAGAGAGAGGAGAGAGAGAGAGAGAGAGAGAGAGAGAGAGAGAGAGGAGAGAGAGAGAGAGGAGAGAGAGAGAGAGAGAGAGGAGAGAGAGAGAGAGAGAGAGAGAGAGAGAGAGAGAGAGAGAGAGAGAGAGAGAGAGAGAGAGAGAGAGAGAGAGAGAGAGGAGAGAGAGAGAGAGAGAGAGAGAGAGAGAGAGAGAGAGAGAGAGAGAGAGAGAGAGAGAGAGAGAGAGAGGAGAGAGAGAGAGAGAGAGAGAGAGAGGAGAGAGAGAGAGAGAGAGGAGAGAGAGAGAGAGAGAGAGAGAGAGAGAGAGAGAGAGAGAGAGAGAGAGAGAGAGAGAGAGGAGAGAGAGAGAGAGAGAGAGAGAGAGAGAGGAGAGAGAGAGAGAGAGAGAGAGAGAGAGAGAGAGAGAGAGAGAGAGAGAGGAGAGAGAGAGAGAGAGAGAGAGAGAGGAGAGAGAGAGAGAGAGAGAGAGAGAGAGAGAGAGAGAGAGAGAGAGAGAGAGAGAGGAGAGAGAGAGAGAGAGAGAGAGAGAGAGAGAGAGAGAGAGAGAGAGAGAGAGGAGAGAGAGAGAGAGAGAGAGAGAGAGAGAGAGAGAGAGAGAGAGAGAGAGAGAGAGAGAGAGAGAGAGAGAGAGGAGAGAGAGAGAGAGAGAGAGAGAGAGAGAGAGAGAGAGAGAGAGAGAGAGAGAGAGGAGAGAGAGAGAGAGAGAGAGAGAGAGAGAGAGAGAGAGAGAGAGAGAGAGAGAGAGAGAGAGAGAGGAGAGAGAGAGAGAGAGAGAGAGAGAGAGAGAGAGAGAGAGAGAGAGAGAGAGAGAGAGAGAGAGAGAGAGAGAGAGAGGAGAGAGAGAGAGAGAGAGAGAGAGAGAGAGAGGAGAGAGAGAGAGAGAGAGAGAGAGAGAGAGAGAGAGAGAGAGGAGAGAGAGAGAGAGAGAGAGAGAGAGAGAGAGAGAGAGAGAGAGAGAGAGAGAGAGAGAGAGAGAGAGAGAGAGAGAGAGAGAGAGAGAGAGAGAGAGAGGAGAGAGAGAGAGAGAGAGAGAGAGAGAGAGAGAGAGAGAGAGAGAGAGAGGAGAGAGAGAGAGAGAGAGAGAGAGAGAGAGAGAGAGAGAGAGAGAGAGAGAGAGAGAGAGAGAGAGAGAGAGAGAGAGAGAGAGAGAGAGGAGAGAGAGAGAGAGAGAGAGAGAGAGAGAGAGAGAGAGAGAGAGAGAGAGAGAGAGAGAGAGAGAGAGAGAGAGAGAGAGTTATACATTATAGATACCTACAACTCATTGTCCTCTTTTATCTTGTCAGAAGAATTCTTGGATAGATCGCGGTCGAAGTTCTGTGGATAGAAACATGTCAAAAACATAATTATTTTACATTTAGAAATTTTCAATCCTTCAATATATATATATATATATATATATATATATATATATATATATATATATATATATATATATATATATATATATATATGAAAATGATAATGGAAAAGTGTTGGGAATGGGGAAAGGATCTTTATACGGTATTTATTGAATTGAAAAAAGCATTTGACACTGTCCTAAGATCTAAACTCTGGGAGGCTCTGAAAGACCCCATTTATAGAGCATCACCATCACTGATTAGAGCTATAAAAAACCTTTATAAAGATTGTGCAGTCAGGTCTCAAGAAACTGAAAAATGGTTTAGAGTGA
>JAPQNM010001662.1:32500-35000 GCA_029783475.1 Metacarcinus magister | reverse complement strand
GAAGATGGACAAAATAGGGATGAGAAGAAGTAGAAAGTCTTGTGCAGCGAGGCCGCGTGAGGGGGGAAGGCATGCAGTTAGCAAGTTCAGAAGAGCAGTCAGCATGAAAATAGCGGTAGAAGATAGATAAAGATGCAACATTGCGGCGGTGACTTAAAGAATCAAGACAGTCAGTTAGAGGAGAAAAGTTAATTAGGCGAAAAGCTTTAGACTTCACCCTGTTTAATAATGCTGTATGAGTTGAACACCCCCAGACATGAGAGCCATACTCCATTCATGGGGGGATAAGGCCCCTGTACATAGCAAGCAGCTGAGAGGGAGAGAAAAATGGACGCAGACGCCGTAAGACACCTAACTTCTTAGAAGCTGATATAGCAAGAGTAGAGATATGAAATTGCCAGTTTAGATTTTTAGTAAAGGATAGCCCGAGTGTGTTTAATGGGGAGGAGAGGCGAAGTTGAGTGTCATTGAAGAAGAGGGCATAGTTATCTGGAAGGTTATGTCGAGTAGATAGTTGTAGAAATTGAGTTTTTGAGGCATTGAACAAAACAAGGTTTGCTCTGCCCCAATCAGAAACTAGTAAAAGATTAGAAGTTAAGCGTCCTATAGCATCCCGCCTTGAATCATTTAATTTTTGTTCGGTTGAGCGTCTGTTGTACGACGTTGAAAAGTGCAAGGTGGTGCCCGAGTGTGTTTAATGGGGAGGAGAGGCGAAGTTGAGTGTCATTGAAGAAGAGGGCATAGTTATCTGGAAGGTTATGTCGAGTAGATAGTTGTAGAAATTGAGTTTTTGAGGCATTGAACAAAACAAGGTTTGCTCTGCCCCAATCAGAAACTAGTAAAAGATTAGAAGTTAAGCGTCCTATAGCATCCCGCCTTGAATCATTTAATTTTTGTTCGGTTGAGCGTCTGTTGTACGACATTGAAAAATGCAAGGTGGTGTCATCAGCACAGGAGTGGATAGGGCATTGAGTCAGATTTAGGAGATCATTGATGAAAAATAGAAATAGAGTGGGTGATAGGACAGAACCCTTAGGAACACTACTGTTGATAGTTTTAGGAGAAGAACAATGAAAGTCCACTACAGCAGCAATAGACCGGTCGGAAAGGAAACTGGAGATGAAGGTACAGAGAGAAGGATAGAATCCGTAGGAGGGTAGTTTAGAAATTAAAGATTTATGCCAGACTCTATCGAAGGCTTTCGATATGTCAAGGCCGACAGCAAAGGTTTCACCAAAGTCCCTAAAAGAGGATGACCAAGATTCAGTTAGAAAAGCAAGAAGATCACCAGTAGATCGGCCTTTACGGAAACCATACTGGCAATTAGAGAGAAGGTTGTAAGCTGATAGATGCCTCATTATCTTCTTGTTTAGGACAGACTCAAAGGCTTTAGAAAGGCAGGAAATCAAAGCTATAGGGCAGTAGTTAGAAGGATTAGAGCGGTTACCTTTTTTAGGGATAGGTTGAATGTGAACAAACTTCCAGCAAAAAGGATAGGTAGAAGTAGAGAGACACAGACGAAAGAGTTTGACCAGGCAGTGAGCGAGTTCAGAAGCACAGTTTTTGAGAACAACAGGAGGGACTCCATCCGGACCGTAAGCCTTCCGAGAATCAAGGCCAGAGAGGGCTTGGAAAACGTCATAATAAAGAATTTTAATTTTAGGGATGAAGTAGTCAGAGGGTGGAGGAGTAGGAGGAATATGCCCAGTATCATCCAAAGTAGAGTTGGTAGCAAAGGTTTGAGCGAAGAGTTCAGCTTTAGAGAAAGAAAAGACAGCTGTGGGGCCATCTGGTTGAAGTAAAGGAGGGAAAGATGAAGAAGTAAAATTGTTAGATATATTATTGGCTAGATGCCAGAAATCACGAGAAGAGTTAGAGTTGGGAAAGACTTTGACATTTTCTTTTGATGAAAGAGTTTTTAGTAAGTTGGAGATTAGATTTACCATGATTACGGGCAGAAATATATAGGGCATGAGTTTCAGCAGATGGTTGGCTGCGCTACCGTTTTTGAGCCGCCTCTCTATCATTGACAGCACGAGAACAAGCAGAGTTAAACCAGGGCTTTTTAGCTTTAGTATTAGAGAAAGTATGAGGAATGTATAGCTCCATGCCAGAGATAATCACCTCTGTTATGCGCTCGGCACAAAGAGAAGGATCTCTGACATGGAAGCAATAATCATCCCAAGGAAAATCAGAATAGTATTGCCTCAGGTCAACCCACTTAGCAGAGTTGAAATGCCAGAAGCACCTCTGCTTAGGCTGGTCCTGAGGCTGCACTGGAGTGATAGGACAGGTAACGGAAATAAGATTGTGATCGGAGGAGCCCAACGGAGAGGAAAGTTTAACAGAGTAAGCTGAAGGGTTTGAAGTTAGGAAAAGATCAAGAATGTTGGGCGTGTCTCCAAGGCGGTCAGAAATACGGGTAGGGAACTGCACTAGCTGCTCTAGTTCATGAAGCATAGCAAAGTTGAAGGTTTGTTCACCAGGTTGGTCAGTGAAA
>JAPQNM010001662.1:22500-27500 GCA_029783475.1 Metacarcinus magister | reverse complement strand
AACTATATTGTTAGTATTTGTGGAAACTTTATACTAAGTTTATGTTGTGCCTAATTAGTGATACATTTATCCCAATTTAGGTTATATACATTAGATAAAGTGCATAATAACAGGCAATAAAATGATAATGATAAACAATAATAATTATAATAATAATAATAATAATGATAATAATAATAATAATAATAATAATAATAATAATAATAATAATAATAATAATATAAAAAATATTTTAATAATAATGAATAAAATAAATAAATAAAATAATAATAATAACAATAATGATAACATAAATAACATTACATATAATAACAACAATATTAATAATAATAATGATAATAATAATGATAGTAACATTAATAATAATAAAAGTAATAATGATGATAATAATAATAGTGATAATGATAATAATAATAATAAAAATAGTAATAGTAATAATATTAATAATAGTAATAATAATAATAATAATAATAATAATAATAAATATATGATAATTGCAACAATAACAGCAACGAAAGCAACAGCAACAGCATCAACAAAGTAATTCACAAATTTTGTTTATAGATTAAGTATTTTATTTATCTCTTTCCTGTATCTAAATATATTGGCAGTTTTAAGGAGAACTTTTTTATCAAGAGGCAAACTATTAAACAATTTCGGACCAAAACATATTACACTGTTTTTAAATAATGTTGTTCTAAATATTGGACATACTAGGTTAATATTATTACTCCTTGTGTGGGTAAATTTTTTAAGTAATCTAAATATTGTATTTTTTCCTTGACATTTGAATATTAATAATAATGTAAAATATTTGTGTACAATTGGGAATTTTCGGGCTGTCGAATCAATTTTTTAAAGGAAAAATATGCACCGAAAATTTTTATTTTGAGCTATTGTTAATTTACTTAAGAAAGACGGCCATGTGCATGCCCATATAGACACAATATATAAGGTGTGGATAACATAGAGTATAGAATATGCTGATCATTGCCTCTTTACTTAGGTCATGACGGACTCTGTATAGAATGCCTGTAATCTTAGAAAATTTTAAGCAAGTATTGTCAATGTGATATTTCAAGCTTAAGTTTTCATCAATCGTGACGCTGAGGAATTGTGTATGACTGACTTGTTTTATGGTTTCTCCATCCAATGATATTGTAGGGATGGAATTATTCACAGATCTGTTTTGGAATAGATTATAATTTGTTTTTAAAATATTAAGTTTTAATTTATTTGATTGAATCCATAATTTAACATTGTTTATCTCTGATATTTGATTTGTATATATTGAATCTAAATTTGTTGTCCTTTAGTAAGAGGGTTGTATCATCAGCATATATCAAATAATTAAATTTTGTGCTAGCATTTACAATGTCATTAATATATATAAAAAAAAAGTATCGGGCCTAAAACAGAACCTTGTGGTACACCTTTAATTATGGATTTAAACGGGGAGTAATTCTGATTACAAAATACACTCTGTTTTCTGCAACTGAGATAGCTTCAAAATAATTTCAATGACACACCTCTTATTCCTAAATTTTTTAGTTTGTGAAGTAAAATTTTGTGATCTAAAGTATCGAAAGCTTTAGAGAAATTCATAAATACACCGATAACATATATTTTTTCTTCCAAACATGTGTACACGTTGTTGACAAACTGTAATATTGCTGTCTCAGTGGAATGTTGCGCTCTGATGCCATGCTAGTGTTCAGTTAAGAGATTGTTCTCTTCAAGTTAATTAATCAGACGAGAGGAAATATTTTTTTCAAAAATTGTATTAAATGCAGAAAGTATGGAAATCGGGCGATAATTATTCAAGTTACCCCTGTCACCTGACTTGAATAAAGGAATTACTTTAGCTTCTTTTAGTTGGTCTGGGAAAGCACCTATTTTTATTGAATGGTTGATTATGTGAGTCAAGAGGAAGTATGTTTCAATATATTGGGAGATATGTCATCATACCCAGACGTATTTGATTTAAGCAAGTTAAGAACTTTTTCAACTTCGGTTTTATTAGTAAGGGCTAGATACATTGAAAAACTTGGAGAATTATTTAGATATTTTGTATAATTGTAATATTCATCAACTAATGCAACACTATTCTTTAGAAAATGTTCATTAAATTTTATAGAGGTGTCCATGCAAGGTGATTTCAATTTTATAATGCATTTGTTTAAACTACCTGTTTTACCTAAAAGAAAATTCATTGTTTTCCACTGTCTCTTCGGATTTCCTTAGTTTTCATTGAATTGATTTTTGTAATATATACATATTTTTTGTTGTTCGTAAAATAGATGTTAATTCAATTCTGTATCTTCTATAAGTATCACCATAAGTTAGTAGCCATTTTTTTGCAAGTATTTCCAATCTAATTTTTTTTCTTTAATTCTGGTTTTTAAAGCTGATATGATGTATGGACTAACTTCACTCATTTTGTTTAAACGAACCATTTTTTAAAGAGAAATTTGTTTTAAATTATTTATAAAATTCATTATAAAATAGATCATAGGCCTCATTCAAATATTTTGAATTTGGTATGGGATTCCAATCAACAAGAGCAAGATCATTAGTGAATTTTTCCATCGAGACTGTAGTAACCAATCTTTTATAAATAAAATGAGGTTCCTGTTTTGCATGTTCAAGTTTAAACTGGAACACAGTGGTATAATGATCAGAAATGTCAGTTTGAATGATATAGTTACCAGTGTTTTGTTCAAGTTGTGTCGACCATATGTGGTCTATGAGTGTTGCTGAAGTGCTGGTGACTCGAGTTGGTTTAGTTATTAAAGGAAAAAGTGAGAAAGAATACATCAAATTAATAAATTCAGAAACATTATTTTCCTTATTTTTCAATAAATTTAAATTGAAGTCCCTGAAAATATATATACCTTGATATCTATTATTATTTACTAAGGAAAGAATATAAGTCAAAGTATTCAGAAAACTATTAATATTTCCACTTGGGGGTCTATAAATGCATAAGAATAAATACTTCCTTGCACTAACTGTAGCTTCAACGCCTATGGTTTCGATATAAGAGTCTGAGATTGTTATCTCATTTTGCACTGATGAGACATAATTGTTCGATACATACATAACAACACCACCACCATGAATGTTTCGGGAGTTTGTATACATGCAGTATCCATGAAGTTTATAGTGTGGTGAGAGGTGATGATCTAGCCTAGTTTCGGTGAAGCCAAGAACATTTATATTGATTGATGATGAATTATGCATAATTGTGTCTTTAAAAACTGAAGGTTCTTTTAAATGGATCGTATGTTCTTATTAGATATTGTAAAAGCCTTATTACTAAGTACAGAAAGGTCGTCAAGAAAAACGTAATTTGTTTTCGGAACATTAATGGATCTCTTGGTTATATAAAATTCATTTATGTCTAAGTTATTATTATATTTACTATCTTCAGTAACGAATGGATCATATTCAGAGTTTAAATTATTTCCAATGCTAAAAAATACAGGAGTGAAAAGAACATAGTACAATAAATCATTACTTAGGGATGCAAAAGCTAGTTCATTCAATATAGCGGATGGATCAAAAGACTCGTATGGCTGAGATGAATTGTCAGAACTAAGTAGAGTAATCAAGTCATCATTGTTTTTATACGCAAAAGGTAGTTCAGAATATAATGTTAATGACATAGTCGTAAAGTAATTTGTTGAAATTGTTAAAAACTATAGTTAATCTTCCTACGTTCTCGGAGACCTATTTAAGTTCTTACTTGAGGTGAAGTGCCAGCCACCACGCCACCGTAAGTGGCCACATCTTCGGTTGCCTTGCCACCATTAGTGCCGCCATCACTGGAGCCACCAGCAACCGCACACATCGTATCACCTGCACCAGCAGATGCCTCAGTCACAGTCCCCACAGCACCAGGCGGCACGTGTCCAGCGCCACGGGAACCAGCAGGAGCCCCGTCCACAGCCCCATCTGTAGGACCAGGTTCCACTAACGCCGCGCCACCAGTAGTACTGAGAGTCGAGCCAGCATAAGTCCCGAAGCCGCCAGAGGCAAGGCTGCCGTTTTTCCTTAGCTGAGTTTCCGCCGTTCTCTAAACATTAGGGGAGAAAGAAAACGGATATAAATAATACTGTTCTTTTTTTGCGTAGTAACACCTATAAGTTAGTCTAACATTCTGTATACTATATCTACAATATAGGAGGAAAAATCATACGAAGTAAAATCTTTCATATAAAAGGTGTATTGTAATTCATTTTAGCATTTACAAAAAAATGAAGAGGAAACGGAAATTTTTCCGTCGAGGACGTCTTGTCCGTAGAGCGTCGTTTTCTTCCGTTTAGCAGACGAATTTCCGTCAGTCGGGAGCCCTGGGCCCAGAGGTCAAGTTTCTAGTAGAATCAGAATGCGTCATTGAATGGCTCATTCTCTCTTTAATAATCAGGTTGGTATGCTTGAAAAAGGCAATTTTCCCCCTCCGATCTGGCCTGGTGTAGTTGTGGGAGTTGTCTGCGTTTTATTTCTTGGGATGCAGCACAGAGGTCTTTCTTGATAAAAATCCCGGTGCCCTTTAATTTTCTGGAGTTTCGTAGCACAGCCTCGCGGTCACTGAACTTCTCGAATCGCATGACGATTAAACGAAGGCGAGAGGGAACTACTGGTCCCACCCGGTGAGGTCACTCGAGGTTCAGTGCAGGCAATTGTAACTTGTCCTGTAGGAGGGTACTTACTAATGTGGAGGTCTGTTCCCAGGTTTCACCTGCACACTGTTCTTTTACGCCGTTGATACGGAGGTTGCTACTCCTGCTGTAATCTTCTTGATTGTTCAATCTTGTTTCTTGTTCTTGGGTTCGTTGCTTCAGTTCTTCAATCATAGTTTTGTATTCATTCTCACTCTTTTGTAGTAGTTTAAGCTCACCATTATGGTCATGGACTTGTGCCTGGGTAAATTCCAGACTCTTAGTTAAGTCCCTCACCGAGGCTTCCAGTGTAGCAATCCTATACTCAAACTGGCT
>JAPQNM010001662.1:0-17500 GCA_029783475.1 Metacarcinus magister | reverse complement strand
TCTCTCTATCTCTCTCTCTCACCGTGGTGTTCCTCCGGTTCTGTCTTCTCACCCCCTCTTTTTCCTCTATTATCTCACATGCTCCTCCGTCTGCACTCCCTGCTCTCTACCCCCCTATCTAATACCCCAGCTTGCATCAACGTCGTACAACAGCCGCGCAACAAGAATAATGACTCAAGGCGAGATGCTATAGGTGCCTACCGTCTGATCTTTCACGAGTTTCGGATTGGGGCAGAGCACAACTTTGTTTTGTTCAATGCCTCAAAATTTCAATTTCTGCAACTATCTACTCGACATTACCTTTCAGATAACCATTTCCTCTTCTTCAATGACACTCAACTTCTACTCTCCTCCACATTAAACACAATCGGTCTATCCCTTACTAAAAATTTTAACAGGCAATTTAATATCTGTACTCTTGCTAAATCAGCTTCCAAGAAGATAGGTGTCCTATGGCGTATGCGTCCATTTTTCTCTTCCTCTCAGCTTCTTGGTCTGTACAGGTGTCTTATCCGCCCATGTATTGAGTATGGCTATGTCTGGTGGGGTTAGATTCATACATATCTATTAAACAGGATGAAGTCTAAAGCTTTTCGTCTAATTAACTCTCCTCCTCTAACTGAATGTCTTGATTCTGTAAGTCACCGACGCAATGTTTCATCTTTATCTTTCTTCTCCCGCTATTTTCATGCTGACTTCTCTTCTGAACTTGCTAAATGCATGCCTCCCTCCTCCAGCGGTCTAGCTGCACAAGACTTTCTACTTCATCTCATCCCTATTCTGTCCATCTTCTCGTAATGCTCTCTTTCATCCCTTACACTGGTAAACTCTAGAACTCTCTTCCTTTGTCTGTTTTTCAACCTGCCTATGACTTATACTCTGTCAAAAGATGAGTGTCAAGACACCTGTAATGTTAAATGAAATCCACACCCTACTCTATTCCTCCTACTGTCCTCTTTGCAGGGTCTGGCGACAAGCGGGATCTTTTTTTTACGTTTTTATATTCCCTTGGCTGGTGCCCTTTTGATGGAAAAAAATTAATAAAAATAAATAAAAATATAGATGTATACATATAAATATATATATATATATATATATATATATATATATATATATATATATATATATATATATATATATATATATAAATATATAAAACACCCATATCATTAGTACTGCATTATACATAATATTTCACCAATGTTTGTATTTTTGCGTTGAATGTTTCATTACTTATTGAAATACCATAAAACAAAAACCTTTTGATCATTGCAAAAGTGAACATTGGATGGTTGTATTCACGGTATTCTTATTGTGCGTCACAGTTATTGGAATTCGTGTCATTATGTTGTAACATCAAACTAACATGTGTAAACTATTAATATCTCATTAAAATGTATTTAGGGTAATGAAGTTCGTAAAAGTAAAAAGCACACGATCGAATTATGATTATCAGTTATATTTTTATTGCCTTTCTCCATCCTTAATTATTAATATTTGCATATTTATTTCATCAGCAACTTTTTATTTCTTCCAGCCTTAAATGTTTTAACTTCTAATGATGCACTTGATGGTAAATCTTTTAATTTTTCCATCTGTGCCGCTCACACTTGCCAGAGTAACACTTGTCATACACCACCAATACGACATCATGCTGCGCACACTGTCGTTTCCTTGGTTAGGTTAGATTAGGTTAGGTTAGGGTAGGTTAAGTTAGGTTAGGTTATATTAAGAGCTTTTCTTCATTCCTCCCAAAAACAAAAACAAAAAAACGAAAACCAATGCAAATACAGTACGATCGTATTTTGAAGACATATTTCCTCCTCATCATCATCATCATTATTAGCCTTTGAATCCAATGCAGGACAAAGACCTCCCCCAACCGTCTCCAATCATTTATATCTGATGTTTGTGTATTCCAGGTTACTTCAACAATACTTATTTACTCAACTTTCAATTTAGTTCTCTGTTTGCCCTGCCTTATTTTACCATCCCTAGGTTGCCATTTTATTACTATAACAGTTAAGCTATTATATTATCGTCGCATGATGGTTCGTGCTCATGCTCATCTTTTTCTTTTAGCTGTGGTCAAGATGTGTTCAACTTCTGTTTTCTCCTTAATCCTTGATCTTTCCATGTTATGCCAAGCATTAATCATCTCCTTGGGCACTTTAAAACTTTCGCTACAGAGGTTTTGTATAACTACAGGCCTCGGATACATATGTTAGAACTGATAGAATGCACTGATTATACATCTTTCTCATCAGCTATAGTTAGAATACTTTTTTTTTCCATATCATTGTGTTGTCTACCAAAAGCACTCCATTCAATCCCTATTGTTCTTTTGGTATAATTTTCATGAACTGGACATGCACTAATTTTCTCTCATATATAATGATTTCAGGGTCTGTTGAACATCAGATTAGTTTTCTTCATATTCATCTTTACATCCACTGTTTGGCTTTCTTTGTGCAACTGCAAAATCATTTGCTGTAATTCATCTGTCGATTCGTTTATTCGAACAATAAATCAGCAAATCTAAGATTATTTAGTTATTCTCCAATGACCTGAATTCCAGCTCTTTCCCATTCTAAATTATTAAAAACTTTCCCTAAAACTGCTGTAAACAGTTTAGGAAAGATAAAATGCTGCTCATTTTGACCTTTATCTGTAATTGTATTCTAGTACTGCTCTTATGTACTTTTGCAGTGCTTTCCTTATAGATGTCTTCTAATATCTTCATATGTATATCCTTTACTCCCTGTCTCCTGAATGCTTTCATAACTGCTGAGGTTTCCCGTTGAGTGAAAAGTTTTTTTCATAGTCTATGAAAGCCATGCTTAGAGTATTTTGTCTATTTTTCAAATACTCGATTAATGACATAGAAGTAGTCAGTTGTTGATTAACCACTCCAGAATCATGCTTGCTCTCTCGGCTGGTTTGATTCCAGAGTTCCTCAAATCCTATTAGTGAGTACTTTTGTAACAAGCTTGTATACTACACACAAAAGGCATATTGAATGATAGTTTGTTATGTGTTTAGTGTCTTCTATCATGTAAAATTTGTAATATTATAGCATTTTTTCGATTTTTTTGTACGATACAGATTTTCAAGCATTTAGTAAGTGATGCGAATTTATACAGTAGAAAATTGCCTGCATCATTGATTAAGTCAATTGTCCTTGAAAATATGACGGAACATGAACATGAACATGAATCTGTGGAAAAGCTTCAGGCAGCTGAGCTTCGTATAACTGAATGTGAAGAGGAGAAGTAGTTAGATGTTCAGCCTTTTGAAGAAGACTGCAAAGGATATGGACAGGCTGTTGAGGCAGTTGAAGAATCCAATGAAAAGAAGCAGACTTTCTAGTCAGTTGCAGCAGACTGCATGCAAAAGGAGGAGGCAGTTGAACCTGCTGAGAAAGGTTTGAAAGAGGGTGTTGAGTGTATTAAAGAGGAATACAAAGAACAGAGGTACAGTGTTGAGCATATTAACACTATTGAAGAGATCATGAAAGAAGAGGAGTAGGCAAATTAGACTGTGGAAGAACGCAAAGAAGAGGAGCTGGCTATTAAGGCTGTGGAAGAAGTATACAAAGAACGGAGGCAGACTTTAGAGGTTGATGAACGATGTCATGTAGTGTATGATACTGAAGTTGTTACAGTTGACTGCATAAAAAAGGTGCTGGCAACTGATCTTGATGAAGATCATAATGGTGAAACAGATTTTTGTTGAAATGAAAGATGAAATGAAAGAAGACTTAGTTCAGATCATGTATACTTGCAAACCCAAAAAAAGGCAAGCAGTTGACTAGGAAAGGTAGGAATGAGTTTGTGCCCAGAGAGGAGGATGGTGATCAGTAGACTTTTGTCGAATGAAAGACTAAGAAAAAGAATTACAGATCTCTAATGATTTGTGAAGTGAAGGTGGAGGACGTGAAACAGGAGGTGAAGGCCTTGGAAGACACAGACTAAGAAAACAAAACAAAACTAACATCGAGGAAACTGCCTTGTGTGGATGAGGAGCGGCAGATGATCCGACAGTCTTGGAAGGAGGATGAGGTGAAAGTGTACGTGGAGGTGCCGTCCAAGATGCGGTGCCACGTGGTAGATCTTCGTGGCGACACCCTCTGAGAGCTGCAGCAAGAGCACCGCGGCGAGCGCGTTACAGTGCCGCCACCGCATGACTCTCAGACTTCCAGCGTAATCTTGGAGGGACCCAAGATCGTGTGGCTGCTGCTGCACAGACTATTAAGTACTACTTCCAGGGTATCAAAGCTCAGGTGCTGTAGGCAAAGCAGGACCGCCAAATTTTATAAATGTATGTAGCAATGATACCCAAACAGCGGCGTCACGTCATCGGCTAGGGCGGGGAAAGCCTCCGACAGCTGCAAGGGGAGCACCACGGCACGGCTTGCGCGTTACGGTGCCTCCCGTCCAAGATACACAGTCCAGGACAGTGATCCCACCAGGATCAGGACCTCTGCGATCCTGGTGGGTGACTGTCCTGGACTGTGTGTCTCCTCCGAAATACATTTCGCTTTTCGGAGGCCCCGCCAGGGTCCCGCTATTAGATGGGGAGGTGGTGGTAAAGTGGTCTCTCTAGTTCTCAACATATTTCAAGAGAGAATGTAAACATTCGAGGTGTCACTATATAAAATCTAAAACCCACGCTAAATAACAGGCAAGAGGCAAGTCCATTTGTGCCTCCATAAAAGTCTACTGGCGCCAACGGTTTATGATATAGAAAAAAATAACAAAAGACGGAGGCCGCCACAAGTGACATCACCACCTGCCTGGAGGCCATGACAGCGCGACAACACAATGCCAGAAAGTCCTCAAAGTTACTTTGGCTAAAAATCCCTCCAAAAAAAAACACTCCTAAGGGCGCCACCTATTCAGGTAACTTGCATTAGTAGGCAAGTACTAGGAAAAGTTTCGGAATGACTTGATGACTTATGATGTAACGTACTGCACTATTTTGAAGTAAATGCAGTCAAGGAACTTTTCATACAACTCCTCATACGAAAGTTTAAAGTTGAACCAAGAAGACACAATGTATAAATAAAGTAAAACTAGGCTCATGCATTGAAATATACGTAAATATAAGAGTATTATAATTCTGTTGATACAAGTTACCAGCACAACGTACACAATGTAAGAAGCTTTAGTTATATGGTGTTGTGTTGTTCTGTAAGCAACAGAAAGATTAGTGTATCACAGAACACAATCCCTATAATGCTTTTCTACACATTGTAATATAATATAAAAAAAAAATAGCACCTTCATCCTAAAATCTTTGATAACTGATGTAGTATATGAAAGTGCATTATGTTTTATTTCCAACTTGGTAATGTGACGAGTTTTACTGTTGTTTGCCTAAATTTCTTATTATTATAATTGATATTATTGTTACTAACATCATTGATATTATTATCATTATTATTATCAATATAATTACTATCATCATTATTATTATTATTATTATTATCATTATCTTTATTAGCATTATTATTACAATTTTTTTATTATTATTTTTCTTATTATTTCCATTATTGTTATTATTATTAATATTATTATTAATATTATTATTGTTATTAATATTATTATTATTACTATTATTATTATTATTATTATTATTATTATTATTATTATTATAATTATTATTATCATTATTATTGTTATCATTATTTATATTATTATTATTATTATGATTATTATTATCCTTATTATTATCATTATTATTATTATCATTATTATTACTTGTATTATTGTTATTATTGTTATTACTATTATTATTATTATCATTATTATTATTATTATTATTATTATTATTATTATTATTATTATTACTATTATTTTTATCATTATTACTATTATTATTTTCTTTATTGTTATTACTATTTACGTTATTATTATTATTATTGTTACTATTTATATCATTGTTATTATCCTCATTATTCTTATCATTATTATTACTATCATTATCATTATCAGTATTACTATTATTAGTAATAGTAGTAGTAGTAGTAGTATCATTATTAGTATAATTAGTATTGTTATCCTTTATGGTAGTAGTTATAGCTGTAGTAGTGGAAGTAGTAGTAGAAGTAGTAATAGAAGTAGCAGTAGTAGTAGTAGTAGTAGAAGTAGTAGTAGTAGTAGTAGTAGAAGTAGTAGTAGTAGTAGTAATAGTAGTAGTAGTAATAGTAGTAGTAGTAGTAGTAGTAGTAGTAGTAGTAGTAGTAGTAGTAGTAGTAGTAGTAGTAATAATAATTGAAGGAATAGCAGCAGTAAAAATTTTTACCGTCATTAAGACCATGAGTCACGTTTTATTCTGACGTCAAGCAGATCAGTCACTCCATCCCTCTTCTGTATCCACTTGTTTTACAAATCGGCGAGGGTTGTGTAGGTGGGGAAGGGAGGAAGGGAAGGGGCCAGCTTAGGAATTATGAGCAGCTATGACGTCTTACTCGGAGGACTAAGCTCAATTAGGAGTGAATCCATGAAGGTTTGCTGTTATCATACCCTTTAACCTTGATGGATTCACTTACTAGCAATGCCATATATGCAATTTTTTTATAAAAGGTCTATAGTATCCACACAACCCAAGAAAAGAACGGACGTTATCTGCACTTTGGGGTTGAGGAAACCTTTTAACTGCAAGTATTTTATCATCCATAGTGTGGATTCCGTGGCCGTCGACGATATGACCCAAAAAAGTCATTTTACTTTTAAGAAATTCACGTTTAGATAGTTTTATTTTAAGACCTGCTTCTTTAAGTTTGAGGAGCACGACTTTTAAAATAGCCAAGTGAGACTCCACATCTTTGCTACAAATTATAACATCATCCAGATATACATAAACATTTTTGCTTAATATGGATGGTGTGGCGGAAAACAGATTATTAATCATCCTCTGAAAAGTTATTGGGGCTGATTTAAGTCTAAAGGGCATGCAGAGCCACTCATAATGACCTGAAGGGGTACTAAATGCTGTGACCTCCTTTGACTCACGGTTCATGGGCACCTGCCAATAGCTACTTATAAGATCAAGGCTACTGAAAAATGTATTAACTTGTCCGAGAGACATCAACAAATCACTTAAAACAGGAAGAGGATACCTATCGTCCTCAGGTACAGTGGTCTAGCGCTCGGGTATGCGACCTTGGGGTCCCGGGTTCGAATCTCCGTTATTCGTTGACCACTTTTCATTCTTTGATATCACCGCCGAGTGGCCAAGGACTATCCAAATTGCTGTCATACTGTCCTCAGACGGGACTTACAATGTTTATATGCATCTGAGGCTGTAGCAGCGATTAGCCTCGCACGTTCTCAACATATTCAAGAGAGAACGTAAACATTCGAGGCGTCACTATAAAAATCTGAAAACCTATGCCAAATAACAGGCGAGGCAAGTCCATCTGTACTTACATAAGCCTACTGGCGCCAACGGTTAATGATATAGAAGTTACCTGATTGACTCGCCTAAAATCTATGACAGGCCTATAAGTTCCGTCCTTTTAGGTACGAGAAATAAGGGAGAGTTTTACGGTGAATGGGGATGCTGTATAACACCCTGATCCAATATTTCTTTAATTTGATTATCGACTATTTCCCTTTTGCTGTGGGGTAATCGATAAGCAGGCACATAGATAGGCTGAGTTCCTGGTTTTCTGTGGTGTTCCGTGAAATCAGTAGCACCTAAAGCTTCTCCGGGTAAGGCAATAACATCACGGTATTGGTTTAAAAGTTCTAACAGCGAGTGCCGTAACACGAGATAGTCTGCTACAGGAACACATGATTTTAAAAGTTGGTACAGAAGCCCTGTTATTAACGCTTGTATTTTGATAAACAGAGGCGAGACACGAAGCAGGGAACTCTAATGGTTCGGTACACTGGCGTCAAAAACTAACGCTTTAGTCAGTAGGACTCCAGTTTTAAGTTTGTTCGGACCGCCGGTAGTATTTACCACAAGGGCGACCGTCGTATGTCCTTTACGAACCGTATTGATTGTGGATTATACAACTAGCCTTCTGATATGACTAGGGCCTTCTAAGCAAATATCATAACCTACGGTGGCTTGTGGAACTGACACTGGAATATGCATGGCCACACGGTGGGGAATCTCATGACTCCCAATTACCGTGGCATTCACAGTGGTCCAATTATCGTTGGGATCATTTGATTGAAATGGAATTCTATCTCTGTTAGGTTCAGATACCAGGTTAGTCTCCGTGAGTGTAGACACAGCTTGAGCTTTAAAAATGCTTTTATTATCCTCAAAAATATTTTCCCACTCAGAAGCAAGACACATGGGTGATCCATGGCCTTAAAGCTTTTATTTTGGTATCTAATTAAGTTACTATTAGGATGAATTTCCATTTTGTTTTACTTCATCGACATTAAACCTACTAACACGTCTGTGGGTAACGAGAAGTTAGATGCGACGTAAAAGTTCAAACATTTGATTAAAGTACCTTTTCCTAGGGAGATGGGGAGACGAACAATACCTAAAATATTTAAAAGTTCGCGATTAACACCCGTTAAGTTAAGGTCATTTGGGCGAAGAAGAAATCGGCTTCCACGAAAAGCGCGTTTTAGTGTATGGTATGCTTTTTCAGAGAGCACATTAACTGCTGCGCCGGTGTCGAAAGCCAACGAAGCTTTTACTTTACCCATTTTAATTGATAATGCCATTATATTGGCTTGACTGCAAGCTGCTAATATAGAAGCATAAATGACATCATCTTTTGATATCATGGCAGTCTTTTTATTTTTCATTCCTCCTCTTATTAACCTGGCCTGTGATGGACAGGGCGTATGCCTTCCCCCGACGTGTTTATTATAACCGGGTCCCTTGTTTCTAGTGGGCTGAATGTCAAGTCTTTTAGTCCACAAGTTAATGACTGTGAAGCATTTTTCAGTTGAATATGAGGCGCTTTTATGCAGGATACAAAAGGGGACGTTGATCACCTGGGGTGCCATGGGCTGAGTGAGAATTTTTTTTTGGAGAAGCAGGAGCATGCCATGTTTTTGTAGGCTTTTTCGGGGGCACTGTGTCATTATATTGGGGCTGTGGCCGTCGACTAGCTTCAGCTTCGGTGGACCACCCTTCTGCTTCCTGACTTTTCCGTAGTTCTTTTTACGATTTTAATACGTATATAACACCAGTCGGATGTAACACAGCCTGCCCCGTCCTGGGTTTAGGGTCACTGTGATGCCAAGACTTAGTACTCTGCCTTCTATCATTTTCCATACATAGAGGATGATGTACCGTTCTCTTCTCCTCTGCATGGAGTACATGTTGAGCTGTTTCAGTCTCTCCCAATAGTTGAGGTGCTGCACTCCATGGATTTTGGGTGAAGGATCTCTGGGGAGCTTCCAGGGTAACTATTTCTTTGATGGTATCTGGAGACCAGAGTTGGCAGCAATACTCCAGTCTGGACACCACAAGGGCTTTCCACAAGGTCTTCAGGCAGTGCTCTTCCCTAGGGGTGAAAGTTCTCAGTATCCATCCACTCAGACATCTGGCTGATTCTGCTATTTTGGTGATAAAAAGTGCCATCGCTGCTCATGAGGATACCAAGGTCTTTGACGTGTTCTTTCTCCTTCACGTGTTGGTTGTTTATCGAATAGCCAGTTTCATTCTTAATTTCTTCATTTTTCCCATAGCGAATGCCTTCAAATTTTTCATCGTTGAATGCCATGTTGTTTGCTGCTGCCCAAAGTAGCACTTTGTTAATGTCATCCTGAAGCTTATGGGTGTCCTTTGCACTTGATATTTTTTTTTATTCTTGTGTCATCTGCAAATGACGATGCTTCAGCATATTCTAAGTCAGAGTCGATGTGGATTATAAAGAAGAGCTGCCCAAGAACTGACCCTTGTGGTACTCCACTCTGGACTTAACTTTGGTCAGACAGTTCCCCTTGGACTGATACTCGTTGGGTTCTTTCCGTTAGGAAGCTATGAATCCAGCTCCCAAGTGGTCCCTCAATTCCCAGGGCTCGTAGTCTGTGCAGGAGTATTCCATGATCAACCTTGTCAAAGGCTTAAGCAAAGTCTAAGTAGATGACATCTGTATTTTGACCATCTTGGATATACTCAAGGATTTTTTCATAGTGCAGAAGCAGTTGGGACAGGCATGAGCGTCCCTGTCTGAAGCCATGTTGTCCGTTGTTGAGCGCTCCATTTCTTTCGAGGTAGTGTGCTATGTTTTTTCTGACAACCGTCTCAAAAATTTTGACAAGGTGGGATGTTAATGCCACTGGTCTGTACTTGCTAGCTGATCCCTTGCTGCCTCCCTTGTGGATAGGTGTGATTATGGCAGTCTTGAGTAGTTCTGGAATAGTGCCAGTCTGCAGTGAGGAGCTCCATAGAATATGGAGAGGTTTAGCCAGTTCTTTCTTGAAGTTTTTTAGTAATTTGACATGGAAGCCATCAGGGCCAGCTGCTGCATTGTTGGCGATGATCTGTGTAAGGAAATTACTCTCCATTATCTTGATCAGTGCTGCGGGTTGTTGCTTGTCTTCATAAGAGCTTCAATATACTTTTTCATCTTCCCACTTGAGGTGAGGCAAATTGAAATCACCTGCAATTATTACTTCTGTTGTTTGTTTAGGAAGTTTTTGCAGCGTATCTGATAATCGCCTGAGGACCTCTTCAAACTGGTGCAGCGTGGTGTTAGGTGGTCTGTACACTGTTGTGATAAGCAGGTCCAGCTGCTTTATATACAAGGTCATCAGCTCTGTTGTCCCATTTAAAAAAAGAGTCTAACAGCTCTGTGCTTGCTGCAAGATCGTCTCAGACATAGTTAGCAACACCCCCGTGACCTGTTTTGTCTATCCATTCTGAACATGATGTATTTGTCTATACCAACCTCAACTTCTAGGTGGTCTCCATTTAGGTGTGTTTCAGTTAACACCAAGAACAATAAATCTTCCTGGTGAGCTAGTTCTTTTAACATTGGAATTTTGGCCTGCTTTGTTTTGTGATTGAGAACCTTGATGTTGCTGTAGAGAAAGGTGCTTGTTCCAAAGTTGGTTGGTGTAGCCCTTTTGTCTTATTTCCATTTTTTCTATTCTTTCCCAAATGTATTGCATTGTTTTATGTGATCTCCTTTCTATTTCCAGAATTTTTCTCCGTGGCCTTCTCTAAAAAAGGGCTCATTTGTTCTGTTTGCATGGGCGAGTTGGTGTTCCGCAGTGGTTCCATCCATGCGTTGGGTTTTTCAAAATTGTCTGAGTCAGTAGTGTTAGTGTGGGAGTGTTGTGCTGGTGCTTTAGTTGTTCTCTCTTGTCCAGTGTGTTGTGTGGAAGCTGCTGTTTCTTTTTCTGTATAAGGGTTAGAGGGCTGTTTACTTTCAGTCCCTATAATATGGGGGAAAATACAGTTTTTTGGTATTACCACCGAGTGGCCAAAGATTACTCAATTGCTGCCATGACACTGTCCTAAACGGGATTTGTAATGTTATATGCATTAAGACAGTGGCAGCAATAGCCTCTGTTTCTCTCAACATCCGATAGAAAGAAGATAAACGAGGCGTCATCAGTAATATAATCTAGCCGGTTCGTACCGGTTCGTAAGAACCTGTTCTTGAAATTTCATTATTCACGAGAACTAGTTGTTCGCATAAATCGGGGTTTTCAATTATTTTTTTCCGATGGACACCTTTTAATTATAACTTATTTTGGTAGACCCCTCATAGATTTGTTACTGGCTTTTGATAGTCAAAAACACGACTAAAACCAGATTTGATGTCGGGTGGAGCCGAACATGGGTTCAAGACGAACATTAGCTATATTTCCCAAGTAAAAGGTAAACAAGACGGAAGCGCGGGAGAGACGGTACGTGTTTAGACTAATAATGGGTGAGTCAATTAAGAAAGGAAGTGGAGCAAGGGGTAAAGGAAGTTGTAGAGGATGCAGTTTCACTGGGAAATTGAGTGTAGATGGAGTATGTGGGAAATGTGAGGAACTTATAATTAACAACGTGGACCAATGCCAGGGGTGTAAAGAAGAGTGTTTTGGACAATGATAAAGGCTTGCAGTGTGATAACTGCAAGCGATGGGCACACATCAGTTGTGAAATACAACTGATAAGATGTACAAAATGCTACAGGAGTGTGAAAAAGAGATGTGGTTCCGTGGTAAATGCAAGAAACAGTTAGTCAAGAGTAGTGAGGAGATAGGGAGGCTAGGGGAGATAGGGAGGAAAATGTGAGGAAGAGGGAAGTGGAAGATTTTAAGCAGGAAACATCAGACTTGAAGGAATGTATAAGAGCCCTGGAAAGTGAAAATAAAAGTAGAATGGAGAAAATGAGAGACTTAGAAAAAAACCGAGGCAGGTAAGAAAGGGAGTCTAGGTTTGGAGCTTGGGACTAGTTACGCTAGTAAGGCCAAGACAGGTAACCTAGGTGGTTTAAAGCTTGCTGCGCCAGCGCCAATGGAAGAAGCTGTAAGTGAGGAAGAAGTAGTGGAGGTTGAGGGACCTGCTGCCCAGATCCCAGGCGGGGCTGTGGCCAATGCTTGCCTTGAACGGGATGGGGAAGTGGCGACACCTGCCCACACTCCTAGCCAAGACTAAGAAGGTGAAGAAGTGGCCGATATTATGCATAGGAGATAGTATAGTGAGAAATGTAGGCAGACATGTGGCCATGAAAGGGGATAAAAGTTTGCTGAAGTGCCTGGGTGGTAAGGGTGTAGAGGAAGTTGTGGAGGAAGTGAAGAAGAGTGTGGAGGGGATAGCAGAGGGCATGGTGTTGATGCAGGGAGGAGGTAACAGCCTTAGGAGGCTGGGGCCCCAACAAACTGTAGGAAAGATTATGGATTGCCTGCGGGAGGTTAAGCGGGACAAAAAGAAGGTAAGTGTGGCAGTGGTAGGAGTTATGCGACGCCCACGGGAAAACAAAGAGTATGAAGAGATGAGAACAGAGACTAATAGAGGAGGTTTTGAAAATTAAAATTGAGTGCAAGGATGCAGGGGACTATGGGGTTAGCTTCATGGACATGGACGGTGCTCTCCGATAGGAGGCCTTTGGTAGGGACGGAGTGCACCTAAATGGGGAAGGTGTTAAATTTATGAGTGGAAGAATGATAGAATGGATATGTGCAACGGAGAGACTGTGCAGGCTGAGGGAAGGGAAGAAGGTGGATGCAAGGGATTGACTCCAAGGAACGAGAGGAAATGTAATGTTGGCATGTGTGAATGTGAGAGGTTGGAATGTGGAAAAAATTAAAGACCTCAGCAGGGAAATGAATGAATGGAACATTGATGTAGTCGGTGTGACAGAAACTCAAATGAGAGAAAGAGTAGATTTAACTTCAGAGACCTACAATATGATAGTAAGGGTAGGAGTAAATGGCAGAAGAAAGGTGGTGGGGTAAGTGTGCTCGTGAGAGTAGATGCAGGGATAGAGGTAGAAGAGTTTGATATAGGAAAGTGTGAAATGAGTGAAGATATTCTGGCAGCACGGTTAGAATACAAGGGAGGTAAGGGGAAAGAAAGTTTTCTGGTGGTAGTATGCTATATGACGGTGGAAGGAACAGGAGCGAGAGCTGAGAATGAAAGGAAGTATAAAATTGTACAAAGAATAATAGAACAGAGTAAAGGTGAAAGTATGATTGTGATGGGAGATATGAATGGTCACATAGGAATACTAGGCGAGGAAGTGAATGGGAATGGCCAATTGTTGCTAGATTTGCAGAGGTGAATGAGCTAGAAATCCTCAATTTGACCATGGGTGAAAGGAAAGTGACATGGTGTGGAAGGAAGAGTGAATCAGCTAGAGGACTATATTGTAGTGAACCAGAAAGCTAGAAGACAAGTGAGTATCTTGGGATCGTGGGTATAGCCTTTGTATCTGCACCCTTGCACACCTCGCCGAGGCAGGTACCAGGTCACCATCCCAGAAGGCAGGTCACAGCCCCTGGCTAATATCCGGTACCCATTCACTGCTGGGTGGACAGGGGCATGGATGTAAGGAGACCGCCCAACGTTTTCCACTCCGCCCGGGGAATAGTTTGCATTACAGTCGTGTACATAGACACTTATAGTGAATAGTTATTTGCATTACAGTCGTGTATATAGACACTCATAGTGAATAGTTATTTGCATTATGGTCGTGTAAACAGACACTGTCATATAGAATAGTTATTTGCATTACAGTCGTGTATATAGACACTGCCATAGTTAATAGTTATTTGCATTACGGTCGTGTATATAGACACTGTCATAGTGAATATTTATTTGCATTATGGTCGTGTAAATAGACACTGTCATATACGTAAAATAGTTATTTGCATTACGGTTGTGTATATAGACACTGTCATAATGAAAAGCTATTTGCATTACAGTCGTGTATATAGACACTGCCATAGTGAATAGTTATTTGCATTACGGTCGTGTAGCTATATAGACACTGCCATAGTGATAGTTATTTGCATTACGGTCGTGTATATAGACACTGTCATAGTGAATAGTTATTTGCATTACGGTCGTGTATATAGACACTGTCATAGTGAATAGTTATTTACATTATGGTCGTGTATATAGACACTGTCATAGTGAATAGTTATTTGCATTATGGTCGTGTATATAGACACTTCCGATTTGCGACTGGAACATCTTTCAAATTCATTTAAATCACATCGGAATCTACCATAAAAAAATTGCCTGGTGTGACATTTGTATGCACAGCAGCTATTTCCATGGTGAAAATGGTCAATTTTATGCAAGTCTTACGGTGTTTGCTTGTAACTGTACCCCCAATATTGTTGTCGGCTTGCCCACAGAGATGGCGGTTGCTTACATTCTGGATCTGGGTGTGACATCATGTGCAGGAGCTCTATACTGGCCTAGGTGCCGGGTCTCGAGAAGTCGGCGTTTAAAAGATAAGCGGATTTTCACGTTTTAATTGCATTGAACTATTATACTCTTACCTGATATTACCAAGCTACCAGATAATATCAAGGAAAACTGAGCCTACCATCGTGTTCGTGACACATTGCTGCATATCATGAGCATATATTAATTTCAGTAAGATTACACCTAATATAAGATAATTGAAGAAAAATTAATAATGCATAACATTTTTTGTCACATTTTTTACTTAAATTCACTGTAACTCCCTTAGCTTTACTTGCATTGCATGTTCAATCACTGATTACAAATTTGCACACTTTTCTGATCCTTAAGGTATGTAACAAGCCCTCTGTTCAACAGCAACCCCTGCTCGGCTGTTTTTTCCGAGCTCAGCCAATCACAACGCAGCGCTTCCCTTTCCTCGCCATCACAGGCCCTACCCCGCTTTTATGAGCAGCGGAGCTACAGACGAACCCCCGATGGGGGGGGGTTTGTTTACATCGACCGGAGGAAGTAAGGGAGGGCCTGCACACAGCTATTTCCCCGCACACACTGAGCATGTGCGAGCAGTCTGCCAGTCTCGCCTCGTGATTGGTGCGTGGATTCTCGCCTCGTGATTGCCCCGCCTTCTCATCAGCTGATATATGTAAACATGTGTAAGGTGTCCAAGCGAGGAGAAAGAGACCAAGGACTCAGGTGCTGTATGTTTAATTCCCGCTCAGGACTGACCCCCCCACCAGCCCCTCTCGGTGCCGGCCGGGTGGCCCAACATATCGTACCGGTGTGCAAGTACACATACATCATGCATCTCCCTCCCAGATGTGACACATCTCAATACAACACATACATACAGTACAATGTTCCATGCTAAAGGATGACTGCACAGAAGGCTGAACATGTGTTATACATAATCGTCGAGCCATTGTGGGCGCCTCGACTCTCTGTGGGATGTGCGAGCCTGTGGAGTCACTGGAGTGGAAGCTGAGGGCTGGTGTGATGAGGTCCGCCCGTCGCGAGGAGAGTTACACAGCCTGAAGTGTTTCCTGTTTCTGAGAGCGAGGATGCCACTTCCGTCCATCCACACAGTGTACTGCCGATAAGGTTTTGCTTCTACCACCATGCCCGTCCTGTCCCACAAATTCGTCGCCTGGTTTCTGCACACGCACCCATGTGCCAGGTGTCAGTGGCGGTAGGTTACTAGGTGTGCCGCGCGACACTTGCGACTCCCTGTTCTCGCCCATCTGCACCTCGCGTCTGCGGAAAGTCTTGCCCCACTGTCGGTCCACCATCAGATGTCATCGTCCTGTTGGCACCCCGTCACGCAGTTGCCTGCCTGTTGCGAGCTGGGCGGCGACTTGTTTATCCCCTCAGGGGCATGTTGAGATCTGGAGGGTTGCCAGAGCCATGCTGTTAGTGTCCAGAGTGCCCCCAGGGCCCGTGTTGGACATGATCAACCTTTTGGTTGCTTTGACGGACAGCCTCTGCTCTACCGTTGGATTGGGGAAACAGACGAACGGACACCCCCCCACATTTTGAAGAACTCTACCATTTCATCACTTGTCAGATTCGTGCGTAGTGTGTGACGCTAGTGTGTGGGAAGTGGGCAGCTACAGCCACCCCGTAAGTCCGATCTGCATACGCCATGTAAATATGTCCCTCTTGTTGGAACATGTCCACCACATGTGGCACCACAGGTCTCTGCAGGCTGAGAGGGAGCGTGCGTTTCGCACTCGCCACAAGCTCTTCTTTACTGTTGCAAGTCTCCCTCCATCCCCGGTCAGGACACACACTGCCTTGCCCACCGAAACATGTCCAGTCCCTGGTGACCAGCGTGAAGGTTCTCAGCCACTTGCCGGCGGAGTGCCTTGGGGACGACCAGCCTCACACACCCTGCTCAAGGTTGTACGTGATGAGGTCCTGCGTCACTGCAGTCTGTCTCTCACGCCGTAGAAAGGGCAGGTGCCGCATTTGGGAAGCGGACTGCAACATCTGCTCTTTCAGCCTGACCAGTCTGGGGTTGACACCTCTGTGAGGGCTCTGTCACTCAGCAGCTTAACCAAGTGGTGGTGGTCGGTTGGACGATGGTGAGGTTGGGGCACCCCAACAAAAATAGCCTGCCTTCGTGAGGCACCACACCACGGCCAGGGCCTCTCTCCATGCAGCGTAACCGCCTCAGGCGGGGCTGAGGTGGCGGCTGCCGACACAATGCAGGCTGCGCCACCTCCCTGCAGCAGTATGGGCGGCGCGGAGGAACCCACCGCAGTATTGTTGCAAGATGAGACGAATCAATACCGGCCCTGCTCCGTCGGGACCGCTGCAGTAGGCGTAACCTGTCATAGGATACCAGCCCATCTGCTAGCTGGCCTATGTGTCTTGGGCCTGTGGAATTTTCACGCAGCTGCTCGTCCCAGTACACGTGCTTCCCCGTGGGCTTCTTTAATAACTCCCTGAAGCTGTTCATGATTGGTACAGTGGCGAGAAATGGGGCGAGCTGGTTAACGAATCTATACCAAGATCGGATGTACGTCACGGAGGGTTTGTCTGGCATCTGGAAGCTCCGTATGGTACGAGGCGTTCACTGGAAGGTTTGTAGTCATCCCAGTCGAGCCTGAATCCCACAAAGTCCACCCCTCTCCGT
>JAPQNM010001660.1:0-49657 GCA_029783475.1 Metacarcinus magister | reverse complement strand
TAGTCATAGAACAAATATTCATAATGACAGTTGTACAGTTTAATTAGGTCTATCAGATGCTGCAATGATATTTCCAATATCTCTAATAGCTCTCGAAAAAATGAGGAGGAAAGTCATGTTTTTATATAAATATTAAGTTTCATTTTACTGCGTAATTATTAGTCATGGAACAAATATTCATAATATCAGTTGTACAGTTTAATTAGGTCTATCAGATGCTGCAATGATATTTCAAATATCTCTAATAGCTTTCGGGAAAATGAGGTGGAAAGTCATGTTTATATATAAATATTAAGTTTCATTTTACTGCGTAATTATTAGTCATAGAACAAATATTCATAATGACAGTTGTACAGTTTAATTAGGTCTATCAGATGCTGGAATTATATTTCCAATATCTCTAATAGCTTTCAAGAAAATGACGAGGAAAGTCATGTTTTTATATAAAAATACGGTTTTATTTTACTGCGTAACTATTAGTCATAGAACAAATATTCATAACAGTTGTACAGTTGAATTAGGTATATCAGATGATGCAATGATATTTCCAATATCTCTAATAGCTTTCGAGAAAACGAGGAAGAAAGTAATTTTAAAAAAAAGTAAAATTCAGTATTTATTAGTACTAGTGAAAATATTCATTATGACAGTAGTAGATTTTAACTAGGTCTATCAGATGCTGCAATAATATTTCCAATATCTCTAATAGCTTTCGAGAAAATGACGAGGAAAGTCATGTTTATATATAAATATTAAGTTTCATTTTACTGCGTAATTATTAGTCATAGAACAAATATTCATAATGACAGTTGTACAGTTTAATTAGGTCTATCAGATGCTGCAATGATATTTCCAATATCTCTAATAGCTTTCGAAAAAATGAGGAGGAAAGTCATGTTTTTATATAAATATTAAGTTTCATTTTACTGCGTAATTATTAGTCATAGAACAAATATTCATAATGAAAGTTGTACAGTTTAATTAGGTCTATCAGATGCTGCAATGATATTTCCAATATCTCTAATAGCTTTCGAAAAAATGAGGAGGAAAGTCATGTTTTTATATAAATATTAAGTTTCATTTTACTGCGTAATTATTAGTCATAGAAAAAATATTCATAATGACAGTTGTACAGTTTAATTAGGTCTATCAGATGCTGGAATTATATTTCCAATATCTCTAATAGCTTTCAAGAAAATGACGAGGAAAGTCATGTTTTTATATAAAAATACGGTTTTATTTTACTGCGTAATTATTAGTCATAGAACAAATATTCATATCAGTTGTTCAGTTGAATTAGGTATATCAGATGATGCAATGATATTTCCAATATCTCTAATAGCTTTCGAGAAAACGAGGAAGAAAGTTTTTTCTAAAAAAGTAAAATTCAGTATTTATTAGTACTAGTGAAAATATTCATAATGACAGTAGTAGATTTTAATTAGGTCTATCAGATGCTGCAATAATATTTCCAATATCTCTAATAGCTTTCGAGAAAATGACGAGGAAAGTCATGTTTTTTATATAAAAATACGGTTTTATTTTACTGCGTAACTATTAGTCATAGAACAAATATTCATATCAGTTGTACAGTTGAATTAGGTATATCAGATGATGCAATGATATATCCAATATCTCTAATAGCTTTCGAGAAAACGAGGAAGAAAGTAATTTTTAAAAAAAGTAAAATTTAGTATTTATTAGTACTAGTGAAAATATTCATAATGACAGTAGTAGATTTTAATTAGGTCTATCAGATGCTGCAATAATATTTCCAATATCTCTAATAGCTTTCGAGAAAATGACGAGGAAAGTCATGTTTATATATAAATATTAAGTTTCATTTTACTGCGTAATTATTAGTCATAGAACAAATATTCATAATGACAGTTGTACAGTTTAATTAGGTCTATCAGATGCTGCAATGATATTTCCAATATCTCTAATAGCTTTCGAAAAAATGAGGAGGAAAGTCATGTTTTTATATAAATATTAAGTTTCATTTTACTGCGTAATTATTAGTCATAGAACAAATATTCATAATGACAGTTGTACAGTTTAATCAGGTCTATCAGATGCTGCAATGATATTTCCAATATCTCTAATAGCTTTCGAGAAAATGAGGAGGAAAGTCATCTTTTTATATAAATATTAAGATTCATTTTACTGCGTAATTATTAGTCATAGAGCAAATATTCATAATATCAGTTGTACAGTTTAATTAGGTCTATCAGATGCTGCAATAATATTTCCAATATCACTAATAGCTTTCGAGAAAATGAGGAGGAAAGTCATGTTTTTATATAAATATTAAGTTTCATTTTACTGCGTAATTATTAGTCATAGAACAAATATTCATAATATCAGTTGTACAGTTTAATTAGGTCTATCAGATGCTGCAATGATATTTCCAATATCTCTAATAGCTTTCGAGAAAATGAGGAGGAAAGTCATGTTTTTATATAAATATTAAGTTTCATTTTACTGCGTAATTATTAGTCATAGAACAAATATTCATAATGATCAGTTGTACAGTTTAATTAGGTCTATCAGATGCTGCAATGATATTTCCAATATCTCTAATAGCTTTCGAAAAAATGAGGAGGAAAGTCATGTTTTTATATAAATATTAAGTTTTCATTTTACTGCGTAATTATTAGTCATAGAAAAAATATTCATAATGACAGTTGTACAGTTTAATTAGGTCTATCAGATGCTGCAATTATATTTCCAATATCTCTAATAGCTTTCAAGAAAATGACGAGGAAAGTCATGTTTTTATATAAAAATACGGTTTTATTTTACTGCGTAATTATTAGTCATAGAACAAATATTCATATCAGTTGTTCAGTTGAATTAGGTATATCAGATGATGCAATGATATTTCCAATATCTCTAATAGCTTTCGAGAAAACGAGGAAGAAAGTTTTTTCTAAAAAAGTAAAATTCAGTATTTATTAGTACTAGTGAAAATATTCATAATGACAGTAGTAGATTTTAATTAGGTCTATCAGATGCTGCAATAATATTTCCAATATCTCTAATAGCTTTCGAGAAAATGACGAGGAAAGTCATGTTTTTTATATAAAAATACGGTTTTATTTTACTGCGTAACTATTAGTCATAGAACAAATATTCATATCAGTTGTACAGTTGAATTAGGTATATCAGATGATGCAATGATATATCCAATATCTCTAATAGCTTTCGAGAAAACGAGGAAGAAAGTAATTTTAAAAAAAGTAAAATTTAGTATTTATTAGTACTAGTGAAAATATTCATAATGACAGTAGTAAACTTTAATTAGGTCTATCAGATGCTGCAATAATATTTCCAATATCTCTAATAGCTTTCGAGAAAATGACGAGGAAAGTCATGTTTATATATAAATATTAAGTTTCATTTTACTGCGTAATTATTAGTCATAGAACAAATATTCATAATGACAGTTGTACAGTTTAATTAGGTCTATCAGATGCTGCAATGATATTTCCAATATCTCTAATAGCTTTCGAAAAAATGAGGAGGAAAGTCATGTTTTTATATAAATATTAAGTTTCATTTTACTGCGTAATTATTAGTCATAGAACAAATATTCATAATGACAGTTGTACAGTTTAATCAGGTCTATCAGATGCTGCAATGATATTTCCAATATCTCTAATAGCTTTCGAGAAAATGAGGAGGAAAGTCATCTTTTTATATAAATATTAAGTTTCATTTTACTGCGTAATTATTAGTCATAGAGCAAATATTCATAATATCAGTTGTACAGTTTAATTAGGTCTATCAGATGCTGCAATAATATTTCCAATATCACTAATAGCTTTCGAGAAAATGAGGAGGAAAGTCATGTTTTTATATAAATATTAAGTTTCATTTTACTGCGTAATTATTAGTCATAGAACAAATATTCATAATATCAGTTGTACAGTTTAATTAGGTCTATCAGATGCTGCAATGATATTTCCAATATCTCTAATAGCTTTCGAGAAAATGAGGAGGAAAGTCATGTTTTTATATAAATATTAAGTTTCATTTTACTTCGTTATTATTAGTCATAGAACAAATATTCATAATGACAGTTGTAGAGTTTAATCAGGTCTATCAGATGCTGCAATGATATTTCCAATATCTCTAATAGCTTTCGAGAAAATGAGGAGGAAAGTCATGTTTTTATATAAATATTAAGTTTCATTTTACTGCGTAATTATTAGTCATAGAACAAATATTCATAATATCAGTTGTACAGTTTAATTAGGTCTATCAGATGCTGCAATAATATTTCCAATATCTCTAATAGCTTTCGAGAAAATGAGGAGGAAAGTCATGTTTTTATATAAATATTAAGTTTCATTTTACTGCGTAATTATTAGTCATAGAACAAATATTCATAATATCAGTTGTACAGTTTAATTAGGTCTATCAGATGCTGCAATAATATTTCCAATATCACTAATAGCTTTCGAGAAAATGAGGAGGAAAGTCATGTTTTTATATAAATATTAAGTTTCATTTTACTGCGTAATTATTAGTCATAGAACAAATATTCATAATATCAGTTGTACAGTTTAATTAGGTCTATCAGATGCTGCAATGATATTTCCAATATCTCTAATAGCTTTCGAGAAAATGAGGAGGAAAGTCATGTTTTTATATAAATATTAAGTTTCATTTTACTTCGTTATTATTAGTCATAGAACAAATATTCATAATGACAGTTGTAGAGTTTAATCAGGTCTATCAGATGCTGCAATGATATTTCCAATATCTCTAATAGCTTTCGAGAAAATGAGGAGGAAAGTCATGTTTTTATATAAATATTAAGTTTCATTTTACTGCGTAATTATTAGTCATAGAACAAATATTCATAATATCAGTTGTAGAGTTTAATTAGGTCTATCAGATGCTGCAATAATATTTCCAATATCTCTAATAGCTTTCGAGAAAATGAGGAGGAAAGTCATGTTTTTATATAAATATTAAGTTTCATTTTACTGCGTAATTATTAGTCATAGAACAAATATTCATAATATCAGTTGTACAGTTTAATTAGGTCTATCAGATGCTGCAATAATATTTCCAATATCTCTAATAGCTTTCGAGAAAATGAGGAGGAAAGTCATGTTTATATATAAATATTAAGTTTCATTTTACTGCGTAATTATTAGTCATAGAACAAATATTCATAATATCAGTTGTACAGTTTAATTAGGTCTATCAGATGCTGCAATAATATTTCCAATATCTCTAATAGCTTTCGAGAAAATGACGAGGAAAGTCATGTTTATATATAAATATTAAGTTTCATTTTACTGCGTAATTATTAGTCATAGAACAAATATTCATAATGACAGTTGTACAGTTTAATTAGGTCTATCAGATGCTGCAATGATATTTCCAATATCTCTAATAGCTTTCGAAAAAATGAGGAGGAAATTCATGTTTTTATATAAATATTAAGTTTCATTTTACTGCGTAATTATTAGTCATAGAACAAATATTCATAATGACATTTGTACAGTTTAATCAGGTCTATCAGATGCTGCAATGATATTTCCAATATCTTTAATAGCTTTCGAGAAAATGAGGAGGAAAGTCATGTTTTTATATAAATATTAAGTTTCAATTTACTGCGTAATTATTAGTCATAGAACAAATATTCATAATATCAGTTGTACAGTTTAATTAGGTCTATCAGATGCTGCAATAATATTTCCAATATCTCTAATAGCTTTCGAGAAAATGAGGAGGAAAGTCATGTTTTTATATAAATATTAAGTTTCATTTTACTGCGTAATTATTAGTCATAGAACAAATATTCATAATGACAGTTGTACAGTTTAATTAGGTCTATCAGATGCTGCAATGATATTTCCAATATCTCTAATAGCTCTCGAAAAAATGAGGAGGAAAGTCATGTTTTTATATAAATATTAAGTTTCATTTTACTGCGTAATTATTAGTCATGGAACAAATATTCATAATATCAGTTGTACAGTTTAATTAGGTCTATCAGATGCTGCAATGATATTTCAAATATCTCTAATAGCTTTCGGGAAAATGAGGTGGAAAGTCATGTTTATATATATATATTAAGTTTCATTTTACTGCGTAATTATTAGTCATAGAACAAATATTCATAATGACAGTTGTACAGTTTAATTAGGTCTATCAGATGCTGGAATTATATTTCCAATATCTCTAATAGCTTTCAAGAAAATGACGAGGAAAGTCATGTTTTTATATAAAAATACGGTTTTATTTTACTGCGTAACTATTAGTCATAGAACAAATATTCATAACAGTTGTACAGTTGAATTAGGTATATCAGATGATGCAATGATATTTCCAATATCTCTAATAGCTTTCGAGAAAACGAGGAAGAAAGTAATTTAAAAAAAAGTAAAATTCAGTATTTATTAGTACTAGTGAAAATATTCATTATGACAGTAGTAGATTTTAACTAGGTCTATCAGATGCTGCAATAATATTTCCAATATCTCTAATAGCTTTCGAGAAAATGACGAGGAAAGTCATGTTTATATATAAATATTAAGTTTCATTTTACTGCGTAATTATTAGTCATAGAACAAATATTCATAATGACAGTTGTACAGTTTAATTAGGTCTATCAGATGCTGCAATGATATTTCCAATATCTCTAATAGCTTTCGAAAAAATGAGGAGGAAAGTCATGTTTTTATATAAATATTAAGTTTCATTTTACTGCGTAATTATTAGTCATAGAACAAATATTCATAATGAAAGTTGTACAGTTTAATTAGGTCTATCAGATGCTGCAATGATATTTCCAATATCTCTAATAGCTTTCGAAAAAATGAGGAGGAAAGTCATGTTTTTATATAAATATTAAGTTTCATTTTACTGCGTAATTATTAGTCATAGAAAAAATATTCATAATGACAGTTGTACAGTTTAATTAGGTCTATCAGATGCTGGAATTATATTTCCAATATCTCTAATAGCTTTCAAGAAAATGACGAGGAAAGTCATGTTTTTATATAAAAATACGGTTTTATTTTACTGCGTAATTATTAGTCATAGAACAAATATTCATATCAGTTGTTCAGTTGAATTAGGTATATCAGATGATGCAATGATATTTCCAATATCTCTAATAGCTTTCGAGAAAACGAGGAAGAAAGTTTTTTCTAAAAAAGTAAAATTCAGTATTTATTAGTACTAGTGAAAATATTCATAATGACAGTAGTAGATTTTAATTAGGTCTATCAGATGCTGCAATAATATTTCCAATATCTCTAATAGCTTTCGAGAAAATGACGAGGAAAGTCATGTTTTTTATATAAAAATACGGTTTTATTTTACTGCGTAACTATTAGTCATAGAACAAATATTCATATCAGTTGTACAGTTGAATTAGGTATATCAGATGATGCAATGATATATCCAATATCTCTAATAGCTTTCGAGAAAACGAGGAAGAAAGTAATTTTAAAAAAAGTAAAATTTAGTATTTATTAGTACTAGTGAAAATATTCATAATGACAGTAGTAAATTTTAATTAGGTCTATCAGATGCTGCAATAATATTTCCAATATCTCTAATAGCTTTCGAGAAAATGACGAGGAAAGTCATGTTTATATATAAATATTAAGTTTCATTTTACTGCGTAATTATTAGTCATAGAACAAATATTCATAATGACAGTTGTACAGTTTAATTAGGTCAATCAGATGCTGCAATGATATTTCCAATATCTCTAATAGCTTTCGAAAAAATGTGGAGGAAAGTCATGTTTTTATATAAATATTAAGTTTCATTTTACTGCGTAATTATTAGTCATAGAACAAATATTCATAATGACAGTTGTACAGTTTAATCAGGTCTATCAGATGCTGCAATGATATTTCCAATATCTCTAATAGCTTTCGAGAAAATGAGGAGGAAAGTCATCTTTTTATATAAATATTAAGATTTCATTTTACTGCGTAATTATTAGTCATAGAGCAAATATTCATAATATCAGTTGTACAGTTTAATTAGGTCTATCAGATGCTGCAATAATATTTCCAATATCACTAATAGCTTTCGAGAAAATGAGGAGGAAAGTCATGTTTTTATATAAATATTAAGTTTCATTTTACTGCGTAATTATTAGTCATAGAACAAATATTCATAATATCAGTTGTACAGTTTAATTAGGTCTATCAGATGCTGCAATAATATTTCCAATATCACTAATAGCTTTCGAGAAAATGAGGAGGAAAGTCATGTTTTTATATAAATATTAAGTTTCATTTTACTGCGTAATTATTAGTCATAGAACAAATATTCATAATATCAGTTGTACAGTTTAATTAGGTCTATCAGATGCTGCAATGATATTTCCAATATCTCTAATAGCTTTCGAAAAAATGAGGAGGAAAGTCATGTTTTTATATAAATATTAAGTTTTATTTTACTGCGTAATTATTAGTCATAGAAAAAATATTCATAATGACAGTTGTACAGTTTAATTAGGTCTATCAGATGCTGCAATTATATTTCCAATATCTCTAATAGCTTTCAAGAAAATGACGAGGAAAGTCATGTTTTTATATAAAAATACGGTTTTATTTTACTGCGTAATTATTAGTCATAGAACAAATATTCATATCAGTTGTTCAGTTGAATTAGGTATATCAGATGATGCAATGATATTTCCAATATCTCTAATAGCTTTCGAGAAAACGAGGAAGAAAGTTTTTTCTAAAAAAGTAAAATTCAGTATTTATTAGTACTAGTGAAAATATTCATAATGACAGTAGTAGATTTTAATTAGGTCTATCAGATGCTGCAATAATATTTCCAATATCTCTAATAGCTTTCGAGAAAATGACGAGGAAAGTCATGTTTTTATATAAAAATACGGTTTTATTTTACTGCGTAACTATTAGTCATAGAACAAATATTCATATCAGTTGTACAGTTGAATTAGGTATATCAGATGATGCAATGATATATCCAATATCTCTAATAGCTTTCGAGAAAACGAGGAAGAAAGTAATTTTAAAAAAAGTAAAATTTAGTATTTATTAGTACTAGTGAAAATATTCATAAGGACAGTAGTAAACTTTAATTAGGTCTATCAGATGCTGCAATAATATTTCCAATATCTCTAATAGCTTTCGAGAAAATGACGAGGAAAGTCATGTTTATATATAAATATTAAGTTTCATTTTACTGCGTAATTATTAGTCATAGAACAAATATTCATAATGACAGTTGTACAGTTTAATTAGGTCTATCAGATGCTGCAATGATATTTCCAATATCTCTAATAGCTTTCGAAAAAATGAGGAGGAAAGTCATGTTTTTATATAAATATTAAGTTTCATTTTACTGCGTAATTATTAGTCATAGAACAAATATTCATAATGACAGTTGTACAGTTTAATCAGGTCTATCAGATGCTGCAATGATATTTCCAATATCTCTAATAGCTTTCGAGAAAATGAGGAGGAAAGTCATGTTTTTATATAAATATTAAGTTTCATTTTACTGCGTAATTATTAGTCATAGAACAAATATTCATAATATCAGTTGTACAGTTTAATTAGGTCTATCAGATGCTGCAATAATATTTCCAATATCTCTAATAGCTTTCGAGAAAATGAGGAGGAAAGTCATGTTTTTATATAAATATTAAGTTTCATTTTACTGCGTAATTATTAGTCATAGAACAAATATTCATAATGACAGTTGTACAGTTTAATTAGGTCTATCAGATGCTGCAATGATATTTCCAATATCTCTAATAGCTTTCGAAAAAATGAGGAGGAAAGTCATGTTTTTATATAAATATTAAGTTTCATTTTACTGCGTAATTATTAGTCATAGAACAAATATTCATAATATCAGTTGTACAGTTTAATTAGGTCTATCAGATGCTGCAATGATATTTCCAATATCTCTAATAGCTTTCGGGAAAATGAGGAGGAAAGTCATGTTTATATATAAATATTAAGTTTCATTTTACTGCGTAATTATTAGTCATAGAACAAATATTCATAATGACAGTTGTACAGTTTAATTAGGTCTATCAGATGCTGCAATTATATTTCCAATATCTCTAATAGCTTTCAAGAAAATGACGAGGAAAGTCATGTTTTTATATAAAAATACGGTTTTATTTTACTGCGTAATTATTAGTCATAGAACAAATATTCATAATCAGTTGTACAGTTGAATTAGGTATATCAGATGATGCAATGATATTTCCAATATCTCTAATAGCTTTCGAGAAAACGAGGAAGAAAGTAATTTAAAAAAAAGTAAAATTCAGTATTTATTAGTACTAGTGAAAATATTCATAATGACAGTAGTAGATTTTAATTAGGTCTATCAGATGCTGCAATAATATTTCCAATATCTCTAATAGCTTTCGAGAAAATGACGAGGAAAGTCATGTTTATATATAAATATTAAGTTTCATTTTACTGCGTAATTATTAGTCATAGAACAAATATTCATAATGACAGTTGTACAGTTTAATTAGGTCTATCAGATGCTGCAATGATATTTCCAATATCTCTAATAGCTTTCGAAAAAATGAGGAGGAAAGTCATGTTTTTATATAAATATTAAGTTTCATTTTACTGCGTAATTATTAGTCATAGAACAAATATTCATAATGACAGTTGTACAGTTTAATTAGGTCTATCAGATGCTGCAATGATATTTCCAATATCTCTAATAGCTTTCGAGAAAATGAGGAGGAAAGTCATGTTTTTATATAAATATTAAGTTTCATTTTACTGCGTAATTATTAGTCATAGAACAAATATTCATAATGACAGTTGTACAGTTTAATTAGGTCTATCAGATGCTGCAATGATATTTCCAATATCTCTAATAGCTTTCGAGAAAATGAGGAGGAAAGTCATGTTTTTATATAAATATTAAGTTTCAATTTTACTGCGTAATTATTAGTCATAGAACAAATATTCATAATATCAGTTGTACAGTTTAATTAGGTCTATCAGATGCTGCAATAATATTTCCAATATCTCTAATAGCTTTCGAGAAAATGAGGAGGAAAGTCATGTTTTTATATAAATATTAAGTTTCATTTTACTGCGTAATTATTAGTCATAGAACAAATATTCATAATGACAGTTGTACAGTTTAATTAGGTCTATCAGATGCTGCAATGATATTTCCAATATCTCTAATAGCTTTCGAAAAAATGAGGAGGAAAGTCATGTTTTTATATAAATATTAAGTTTCATTTTACTGCGTAATTATTAGTCATAGAACAAATATTCATAATATCAGTTGTACAGTTTAATTAGGTCTATCAGATGCTGCAATGATATTTCCAATATCTCTAATAGCTTTCGGGAAAATGAGGTGGAAAGTCATGTTTATATATAAATATTAAGTTTCATTTTACTGCGTAATTATTAGTCATAGAACAAATATTCATAATGACAGTTGTACAGTTTAATTAGGTCTATCAGATGCTGCAATTATATTTCCAATATCTCTAATAGCTTTCAAGAAAATGACGAGGAAAGTCATGTTTTTATATAAAAATACGGTTTTATTTTACTGCGTAATTATTAGTCATAGAACAAATATTCATATCAGTTGTACAGTTGAATTAGGTATATCAGATGATGCAATGATATTTCCAATATCTCTAATAGCTTTCGAGAAAACGAGGAAGAAAGTATTTTAAAAAAAAGTAAAATTCAGTATTTATTAGTACTAGTGAAAATATTCATAATGACAGTAGTAGATTTTAATTAGGTCTATCAGATGCTGCAATAATATTTCCAATATCTCTAATAGCTTTCGAGAAAATGACGAGGAAAGTCATGTTTATATATAAATATTAAGTTTCATTTTACTGCGTAATTATTAGTCATAGAACAAATATTCATAATGACAGTTGTACAGTTTAATTAGGTCTATCAGATGCTGCAATGATATTTCCAATATCTCTAATAGCTTTCGAAAAAATGAGGAGGAAAGTCATGTTTTTATATAAATATTAAGTTTCATTTTACTGCGTAATTATTAGTCATAGAACAAATATTCATAATGACAGTTGTACAGTTTAATTAGGTCTATCAGATGCTGCAATGATATTTCCAATATCTCTAATAGCTTTCGAGAAAATGAGGAGGAAAGTCATGTTTTTATATAAATATTAAGTTTCATTTTACTGCGTAATTATTAGTCATAGAACAAATATTCATAATGACAGTTGTACAGTTTAATTAGGTCTATCAGATGCTGCAATGATATTTCCAATATCTCTAATAGCTTTCAAGAAAATGACGAGGAAAGTCATGTTTTTATATAAAAATACGGTTTTATTTTACTGCGTAATTATTAGTCATAGAACAAATATTCATATCAGTTGTACAGTTTGAATTAGGTATATCAGATGATGCAATGATATTTCCAATATCTCTAATAGCTTTCGAGAAAACGAGGAAGAAAGTTTTTTATAAAAAAGTAAAATTCAGTATTTATTAGTACTAGTGAAAATATTCATAATGACAGTAGTAGATTTTAATTAGGTCTATCAGATGCTGCAATAATATTTCCAATATCTCTAATAGCTTTCGAGAAAATGACGAGGAAAGTCATGTTTTTATATAAAAATACGGTTTTCATTTTACTGCGTAAATTATTAGTCATAGAACAAATATTCATATCAGTTGTACAGTTGAATTAGGTATATCAGATGATGCAATGATATTTCCAATATCTCTAATAGCTTTCGAGAAAACGAGGAAGAAAGTAATTTTAAAAAAAGTAAAATTTAGTATTTATTAGTACTAGTGAAAATATTCATAATGACAGTAGTACATTTTAATTAGGTCTATCAGATGCTGCAATAATATTTCCAATATCTCTAATAGCTTTCGAGAAAATGACGAGGAAAGTCATGTTTATATATAAATATTAAGTTTCATTTTACTGCGTAATTATTAGTCATAGAACAAATATTCATAATGACAGTTGTACAGTTTAATTAGGTCTATCAGATGCTGCAATGATATTTCCAATATCTCTAATAGCTTTCGAAAAAATGAGGAGGAAAGTCATGTTTTTATATAAATATTAAGTTTCATTTTACTGCGTAATTATTAGTCATAGAACAAATATTCATAATGACAGTTGTACAGTTTAATTAGGTCTATCAGATGCTGCAATGATATTTCCAATATCTCTAATAGCTTTCGAGAAAATGAGGAGGAAAGTCATGTTTTTATATAAATATTAAGTTTCATTTTACTGCGTAATTATTAGTCATAGAGCAAATATTCATAATATCAGTTGTACAGTTTAATTAGGTCTATCAGATGCTGCAATAATATTTCCAATATCACTAATAGCTTTCGAGAAAATGAGGAGGAAAGTCATGTTTTTATATAAATATTAAGTTTCATTTTACTGCGTAATTATTAGTCATAGAACAAATATTCATAATATCAGTTGTACAGTTTAATTAGGTCTATCAGATGCTGCAATGATATTTCCAATATCTCTAATAGCTTTCGAGAAAAATGAGGAGGAAAGTCATGTTTTTATATAAATATTAAGTTTCATTTTACTGCGTAATTATTAGTCATAGAACAAATATTCATAATGACAGTTGTACAGTTTAATTAGGTCTATCAGATGCTGCAATTATATTTCCAATATCTCTAATAGCTTTCAAGAAAATGACGAGGAAAGTCATGTTTTTATATAAAAATACGGTTTTATTTTACTGCGTAATTATTAGTCATAGAACAAATATTCATATCAGTTGTACAGTTGAATTAGGTATATCAGATGATGCAATGATATTTCCAATATCTCTAATAGCTTTCGAGAAAACGAGGAAGAAAGTTTTTTATAAAAAAGTAAAATTCAGTATTTATTAGTACTAGTGAAAATATTCATAATGACAGTAGTAGATTTTAATTAGGTCTATCAGATGCTGCAATAATATTTCCAATATCTCTAATAGCTTTCGAGAAAATGACGAGGAAAGTCATGTTTTTATATAAAAATTAAGTTTCATTTTACTGCGTAATTATTAGTCATAGAACAAATATTCATATCAGTTGTACAGTTGAATTAGGTATATCAGATGATGCAATGATATTTCCAATATCTCTAATAGCTTTCGAGAAAACGAGGAAGAAAGTATTTTTATAAAAAAAGTAAAATTTACGTATTATTAGTACTAGTGAAAATATTCATAATGACAGTAGTACAGTTTAATTAGGTCTATCAGATGCTGCAATAATATTTCCAATATCTCTAATAGCTTTCGAGAAAATGACGAGGAAAGTCATGTTTATATATAAATATTAAGTTTCATTTTACTGCGTAATTATTAGTCATAGAACAAATATTCATAATGACAGTTGTACAGTTTAATTAGGTCTATCAGATGCTGCAATGATATTTCCAATATCTCTAATAGCTTTCGAGAAAAATGAGGAGGAAAGTCATGTTTTTATATAAATATTAAGTTTCATTTTACTGCGTAATTATTAGTCATAGAACAAATATTCATAATGACAGTTGTACAGTTTAATTAGGTCTATCAGATGCTGCAATGATATTTCCAATATCTCTAATAGCTTTCGAGAAAATGAGGAGGAAAGTCATGTTTTTATATAAATATTAAGTTTCATTTTACTGCGTAATTATTAGTCATAGAACAAATATTCATAATATCAGTTGTACAGTTTAATTAGGTCTATCAGATGCTGCAATAATATTTCCAATATCTCTAATAGCTTTCGAGAAAATGAGGAGGAAAGTCATGTTTTTATATAAATATTAAGTTTCATTTTACTGCGTAATTATTAGTCATAGAACAAATATTCATAATATCAGTTGTACAGTTTAATTAGGTCTATCAGATGCTGCAATGATATTTCCAATATCTCTAATAGCTTTCGAGAAAATGAGGAGGAAAGTCATGTTTTATATAAATATTAAGTTTCATTTTACTGCGTAATTATTAGTCATAGAACAAATATTCATAATGACAGTTGTACAGTTTAATTAGGTCTATCAGATGCTGCAATGATATTTCCAATATCTCTAATAGCTTTCGAGAAAATGAGGAGGAAAGTCATGTTTTTATATAAATATTAAGTTTCATTTTACTGCGTAATTATTAGTCATAGAACAAATATTCATAATGACAGTTGTACAGTTTAATTAGGTCTATCAGATGCTGCAATGATATTTCCAATATCTCTAATAGCTTTCGAGAAAATGAGGAGGAAAGTCATGTTTTTATATAAATATTAAGTTTCATTTTACTGCGTAATTATTAGTCATAGAACAAATATTCATAATATCAGTTGTACAGTTTAATTAGGTCTATCAGATGCTGCAATAATATTTCCAATATCTCTAATAGCTTTCGAGAAAATGAGGAGGAAAGTCATGTTTTTATATAAATATTAAGTTTCATTTTACTGCGTAATTATTAGTCATAGAACAAATATTCATAATATCAGTTGTACAGTTTAATTAGGTCTATCAGATGCTGCAATGATATTTCCAATATCTCTAATAGCTTTCGAGAAAATGAGGAGGAAAGTCATGTTTTTATATAAATATTAAGTTTCATTTTACTGCGTAATTATTAGTCATAGAACAAATATTCATAATATCAGTTGTACAGTTTAATTAGGTCTATCAGATGCTGCAATGATATTTCCAATATCTCTAATAGCTTTCGAGAAAATGAGGAGGAAAGTCATGTTTATATATAAATATTAAGTTTCATTTTACTGCGTAATTATTAGTCATAGAACAAATATTCATAATGACAGTTGTACAGTTTAATTAGGTCTATCAGATGCTGCAATTATATTTCCAATATCTCTAATAGCTTTCAAGAAAATGACGAGGAAAGTCATGTTTTTATATAAAAATACGGTTTTATTTTACTGCGTAATTATTAGTCATAGAACAAATATTCATATCAGTTGTACAGTTTAATTAGGTCTATCAGATGCTGCAATGATATTTCCAATATCTCTAATAGCTTTCGAGAAAATGAGGAGGAAAGTCATGTTTTTATAAAATAAGTTTCAATTTTACTGCGTATTATTAGTACTAGTGAAAATATTCATAATGACAGTTGTAGAGTTTTAATTAGGTCTATCAGATGCTGCAATAATATTTCCAATATCTCTAATAGCTTTCGAGAAAATGACGAGGAAAGTCATGTTTATATATAAATATTAAGTTTCATTTTACTGCGTAATTATTAGTCATAGAACAAATATTCATAATGACAGTTGTACAGTTTAATTAGGTCTATCAGATGCTGCAATGATATTTCCAATATCTCTAATAGCTTTCGAAAAAATGAGGAGGAAAGTCATGTTTTTATATAAATATTAAGTTTCATTTTACTGCGTAATTATTAGTCATAGAACAAATATTCATAATGACAGTTGTACAGTTTAATTAGGTCTATCAGATGCTGCAATGATATTTCCAATATCTCTAATAGCTTTCGAGAAAAATGAGGAGGAAAGTCATGTTTTTATATAAATATTAAGTTTCATTTTACTGCGTAATTATTAGTCATAGAACAAATATTCATAATACAGTTGTACAGTTTAATTAGGTCTATCAGATGCTGCAATATATTTCCAATATCTCTAATAGCTTTCGAGAAAATGAGGAGGAAAGTCATGTTTTTATATAAAAATACGGTTTTCATTTTACTGCGTAATTATTAGTCATAGAACAAATATTCATATCAGTTGTACAGTTGAATTAGGTATATCAGATGATGCAATGATATTTCCAATATCTCTAATAGCTTTCGAGAAAACGAGGAAGAAAGTTTTTTATAAAAAAGTAAAATTCAGTATTTATTAGTACTAGTGAAAATATTCATAATGACAGTAGTAGAGTTTAATTAGGTCTATCAGATGCTGCAATAATATTTCCAATATCTCTAATAGCTTTCGAGAAAATGACGAGGAAAGTCATGTTTTTATATAAATATAAGTTTCATTTTACTGCGTAATTATTAGTCATAGAACAAATATTCATATCAGTTGTACAGTTGAATTAGGTATATCAGATGATGCAATGATATTTCCAATATCTCTAATAGCTTTCGAGAAAACGAGGAAGAAAGTATTTTATAAAAAAAGTAAAATTTAGTATTTATTAGTACTAGTGAAAATATTCATAATGACAGTAGTAAGTTTAATTAGGTCTATCAGATGCTGCAATAATATTTCCAATATCTCTAATAGCTTTCGAGAAAATGACGAGGAAAGTCATGTTTATATATAAATATTAAGTTTCATTTTACTGCGTAATTATTAGTCATAGAACAAATATTCATAATGACAGTTGTACAGTTTAATTAGGTCTATCAGATGCTGCAATGATATTTCCAATATCTCTAATAGCTTTCGAAAAAATGAGGAGGAAAGTCATGTTTTTATATAAATATTAAGTTTCATTTTACTGCGTAATTATTAGTCATAGAACAAATATTCATAATGACAGTTGTACAGTTTAATCAGGTCTATCAGATGCTGCAATGATATTTCCAATATCTCTAATAGCTTTCGAGAAAATGAGGAGGAAAGTCATGTTTTTATATAAATATTAAGTTTCATTTTACTGCGTAATTATTAGTCATAGAGCAAATATTCATAATATCAGTTGTACAGTTTAATTAGGTCTATCAGATGCTGCAATAATATTTCCAATATCTCTAATAGCTTTCGAGAAAATGAGGAGGAAAGTCATGTTTTTATATAAATATTAAGTTTCATTTTACTGCGTAATTATTAGTCATAGAACAAATATTCATAATATCAGTTGTACAGTTTAATTAGGTCTATCAGATGCTGCAATGATATTTCCAATATCTCTAATAGCTTTCGAGAAAAATGAGGAGGAAAGTCATGTTTTTATATAAATATTAAGTTTCATTTTACTGCGTAATTATTAGTCATAGAACAAATATTCATAATATCAGTTGTACAGTTTAATTAGGTCTATCAGATGCTGCAATGATATTTCCAATATCTCTAATAGCTTTCGGGAAAATGAGGTGGAAAGTCATGTTTATATATAAATATTAAGTTTCATTTTACTGCGTAATTATTAGTCATAGAACAAATATTCATAATGACAGTTGTACAGTTTAATTAGGTCTATCAGATGCTGCAATTATATTTCCAATATCTCTAATAGCTTTCAAGAAAATGACGAGGAAAGTCATGTTTTTATATAAAAATACGGTTTTATTTTACTGCGTAATTATTAGTCATAGAACAAATATTCATATCAGTTGTACAGTTGAATTAGGTATATCAGATGATGCAATGATATTTCCAATATCTCTAATAGCTTTCGAGAAAACGAGGAAGAAAGTATTTTAAAAAAAAGTAAAATTCAGTATTTATTAGTACTAGTGAAAATATTCATAATGACAGTAGTAAGATTTTAATTAGGTCTATCAGATGCTGCAATAATATTTCCAATATCTCTAATAGCTTTCGAGAAAATGACGAGGAAAGTCATGTTTATATATAAATATTAAGTTTCATTTTACTGCGTAATTATTAGTCATAGAACAAATATTCATAATGACAGTTGTACAGTTTAATTAGGTCTATCAGATGCTGCAATGATATTTCCAATATCTCTAATAGCTTTCGAAAAAATGAGGAGGAAAGTCATGTTTTTATATAAATATTAAGTTTCATTTTACTGCGTAATTATTAGTCATAGAACAAATATTCATAATGACAGTTGTACAGTTTAATTAGGTCTATCAGATGCTGCAATGATATTTCCAATATCTCTAATAGCTTTCGAGAAAATGAGGAGGAAAGTCATGTTTTTATATAAATATTAAGTTTCATTTTACTGCGTAATTATTAGTCATAGAACAAATATTCATAATATCAGTTGTACAGTTTAATTAGGTCTATCAGATGCTGCAATGATATTTCCAATATCTCTAATAGCTTTCGAGAAAATGAGGAGGAAAGTCATGTTTTTATATAAATATTAAGTTTCATTTTACTGCGTAATTATTAGTCATAGAACAAATATTCATAATATCAGTTGTACAGTTTAATTAGGTCTATCAGATGCTGCAATGATATTTCCAATATCTCTAATAGCTTTCGAGAAAATGAGGAGGAAAGTCATGTTTTTATATAAATATTAAGTTTCATTTTACTGCGTAATTATTAGTCATAGAACAAATATTCATAATGACAGTTGTACAGTTTAATTAGGTCTATCAGATGCTGCAATGATATTTCCAATATCTCTAATAGCTTTCGAGAAAATGAGGAGGAAAGTCATGTTTTTATATAAATATTAAGTTTCATTTTACTGCGTAATTATTAGTCATAGAACAAATATTCATAATATCAGTTGTACAGTTTAATTAGGTCTATCAGATGCTGCAATGATATTTCCAATATCTCTAATAGCTTTCGAGAAAATGAGGAGGAAAGTCATGTTTTTATATAAATATTAAGTTTCATTTTACTGCGTAATTATTAGTCATAGAACAAATATTCATAATATCAGTTGTACAGTTTAATTAGGTCTATCAGATGCTGCAATGATATTTCCAATATCTCTAATAGCTTTCGAGAAAATGAGGAGGAAAGTCATGTTTTTATATAAATATTAAGTTTCATTTTACTGCGTAATTATTAGTCATAGAACAAATATTCATAATGACAGTTGTACAGTTTAATTAGGTCTATCAGATGCTGCAATGATATTTCCAATATCTCTAATAGCTTTCGAGAAAATGAGGAGGAAAGTCATGTTTTTATATAAATATTAAGTTTCATTTTACTGCGTAATTATTAGTCATAGAACAAATATTCATAATATCAGTTGTACAGTTTAATTAGGTCTATCAGATGCTGCAATGATATTTCCAATATCTCTAATAGCTTTCGAGAAAATGAGGAGGAAAGTCATGTTTATATATAAATATTAAGTTTCATTTTACTGCGTAATTATTAGTCATAGAACAAATATTCATAATGACAGTTGTACAGTTTAATTAGGTCTATCAGATGCTGCAATGATATTTCCAATATCTCTAATAGCTTTCGAGAAAATGAGGAGGAAAGTCATGTTTTTATATAAATATACGTTTTCATTTTACTGCGTAATTATTAGTCATAGAACAAATATTCATAATGACAGTTGTACAGTTTAATTAGGTCTATCAGATGCTGCAATTATATTTCCAATATCTCTAATAGCTTTCGAGAAAATGACGAGGAAAGTCATGTTTTTATATAAATATTAAGTTTCATTTTACTGCGTAATTATTAGTCATAGAACAAATATTCATAATCAGTTGTACAGTTTGAATTAGGTATATCAGATGATGCAATGATATTTCCAATATCTCTAATAGCTTTCGAGAAAACGAGGAAGAAAGTATTTTTTATAAAAAAGTAAAATTCAGTATTTATTAGTACTAGTGAAAATATTCATAATGACAGTAGTAGATTTTAATTAGGTCTATCAGATGCTGCAATAATATTTCCAATATCTCTAATAGCTTTCGAGAAAATGACGAGGAAAGTCATGTTTATATATAAATATTAAGTTTCATTTTACTGCGTAATTATTAGTCATAGAACAAATATTCATAATGACAGTTGTACAGTTTAATTAGGTCTATCAGATGCTGCAATGATATTTCCAATATCTCTAATAGCTTTCGAAAAAATGAGGAGGAAAGTCATGTTTTTATATAAATATTAAGTTTCATTTTACTGCGTAATTATTAGTCATAGAACAAATATTCATAATATCAGTTGTACAGTTTAATTAGGTCTATCAGATGCTGCAATAATATTTCCAATATCTCTAATAGCTTTCGAGAAAATGAGGAGGAAAGTCATGTTTTTATATAAATATTAAGTTTCATTTTACTGCGTAATTATTAGTCATAGAACAAATATTCATAATATCAGTTGTACAGTTTAATTAGGTCTATCAGATGCTGCAATAATATTTCCAATATCTCTAATAGCTTTCGAGAAAATGAGGAGGAAAGTCATGTTTTTATATAAATATTAAGTTTCATTTTACTGCGTAATTATTAGTCATAGAACAAATATTCATAATATCAGTTGTACAGTTTAATTAGGTCTATCAGATGCTGCAATGATATTTCCAATATCTCTAATAGCTTTCGAGAAAATGAGGAGGAAAGTCATGTTTTTATATAAATATTAAGTTTCATTTTACTGCGTAATTATTAGTCATAGAACAAATATTCATAATATCAGTTGTACAGTTTAATTAGGTCTATCAGATGCTGCAATGATATTTCCAATATCTCTAATAGCTTTCGGGAAAATGAGGAGGAAAGTCATGTTTTATATAAATATTAAGTTTCATTTTACTGCGTAATTATTAGTCATAGAACAAATATTCATAATGACAGTTGTACAGTTTAATTAGGTCTATCAGATGCTGCAATTATATTTCCAATATCTCTAATAGCTTTCAAGAAAATGACGAGGAAAGTCATGTTTTTATATAAAAATACGGTTTTATTTTACTGCGTAATTATTAGTCATAGAACAAATATTCATATCAGTTGTACAGTTGAATTAGGTATATCAGATGATGCAATGATATTTCCAATATCTCTAATAGCTTTCGAGAAAACGAGGAAGAAAGTTTTTTAAAAAAAAGTAAAATTCAGTATTTATTAGTACTAGTGAAAATATTCATAATGACAGTAGTAGATTTTAATTAGGTCTATCAGATGCTGCAATAATATTTCCAATATCTCTAATAGCTTTCGAGAAAATGACGAGGAAAGTCATGTTTTTATATAAAAATACGGTTTTATTTTACTGCGTAACTATTAGTCATAGAACAAATATTCATATCAGTTGTACAGTTGAATTAGGTATATCAGATGATGCAATGATATTTCCAATATCTCTAATAGCTTTCGAGAAAACGAGGAAGAAAGTAATTTTAAAAAAAAGTAAAATTTAGTATTTATTAGTACTAGTGAAAATATTCATAATGACAGTAGTAAACTTTAATTAGGTCTATCAGATGCTGCAATAATATTTCCAATATCTCTAATAGCTTTCGAGAAAATGACGAGGAAAGTCATGTTTATATATAAATATTAAGTTTCATTTTACTGCGTAATTATTAGTCATAGAACAAATATTCATAATGACAGTTGTACAGTTTAATTAGGTCTATCAGATGCTGCAATGATATTTCCAATATCTCTAATAGCTTTCGAAAAAATGAGGAGGAAAGTCATGTTTTTATATAAATATTAAGTTTCATTTTACTGCGTAATTATTAGTCATAGAACAAATATTCATAATGACAGTTGTACAGTTTAATTAGGTCTATCAGATGCTGCAATGATATTTCCAATATCTCTAATAGCTTTCGAGAAAATGAGGAGGAAAGTCATGTTTTTATATAAATATTAAGTTTCATTTTACTGCGTAATTATTAGTCATAGAACAAATATTCATAATGACAGTTGTACAGTTTAATTAGGTCTATCAGATGCTGCAATGATATTTCCAATATCTCTAATAGCTTTCGAGAAAATGAGGAGGAAAGTCATGTTTTTATATAAATATTAAGTTTCATTTTACTGCGTAATTATTAGTCATAGAACAAATATTCATAATATCAGTTGTACAGTTTAATTAGGTCTATCAGATGCTGCAATGATATTTCCAATATCTCTAATAGCTTTCGAGAAAATGAGGAGGAAAGTCATGTTTTTATATAAATATTAAGTTTCATTTTACTGCGTAATTATTAGTCATAGAACAAATATTCATAATATCAGTTGTACAGTTTAATTAGGTCTATCAGATGCTGCAATAATATTTCCAATATCTCTAATAGCTTTCGAGAAAATGAGGAGGAAAGTCATGTTTTTATATAAATATTAAGTTTCATTTTACTGCGTAATTATTAGTCATAGAACAAATATTCATAATGACAGTTGTACAGTTTAATTAGGTCTATCAGATGCTGCAATGATATTTCCAATATCTCTAATAGCTTTCGAGAAAATGAGGAGGAAAGTCATGTTTTTATATAAATATTAAGTTTCATTTTACTGCGTAATTATTAGTCATAGAACAAATATTCATAATATCAGTTGTACAGTTTAATTAGGTCTATCAGATGCTGCAATGATATTTCCAATATCTCTAATAGCTTTCGAGAAAATGAGGAGGAAAGTCATGTTTATATATAAATATTAAGTTTCATTTTACTGCGTAATTATTAGTCATAGAACAAATATTCATAATGACAGTTGTACAGTTTAATTAGGTCTATCAGATGCTGCAATTATATTTCCAATATCTCTAATAGCTTTCAAGAAAATGACGAGGAAAGTCATGTTTTTATATAAAAATACGGTTTTATTTTACTGCGTAATTATTAGTCATAGAACAAATATTCATATCAGTTGTACAGTTTGAATTAGGTATATCAGATGATGCAATGATATTTCCAATATCTCTAATAGCTTTCGAGAAAACGAGGAAGAAAGTTTTTTCTAAAAAAGTAAAATTCAGTATTTATTAGTACTAGTGAAAATATTCATAATGACAGTAGTAGATTTTAATTAGGTCTATCAGATGCTGCAATAATATTTCCAATATCTCTAATAGCTTTCGAGAAAATGACGAGGAAAGTCATGTTTTTATATAAAAATACGGTTTTATTTTACTGCGTAAATTATTAGTCATAGAACAAATATTCATATCAGTTGTACAGTTGAATTAGGTATATCAGATGATGCAATGATATTTCCAATATCTCTAATAGCTTTCGAGAAAACGAGGAAGAAAGTATTTAAAAAAAAGTAAAATTTAGTATTTATTAGTACTAGTGAAAATATTCATAATGACAGTAGTAGATTTAATTAGGTCTATCAGATGCTGCAATAATATTTCCAATATCTCTAATAGCTTTCGAGAAAATGACGAGGAAAGTCATGTTTATATATAAATATTAAGTTTCATTTTACTGCGTAATTATTAGTCATAGAACAAATATTCATAATGACAGTTGTACAGTTTAATTAGGTCTATCAGATGCTGCAATGATATTTCCAATATCTCTAATAGCTTTCGAAAAAATGAGGAGGAAAGTCATGTTTTTATATAAATATTAAGTTTCATTTTACTGCGTAATTATTAGTCATAGAACAAATATTCATAATGACAGTTGTACAGTTTAATCAGGTCTATCAGATGCTGCAATGATATTTCCAATATCTCTAATAGCTTTCGAGAAAATGAGGAGGAAAGTCATGTTTTTATATAAATATTAAGTTTCATTTTACTGCGTAATTATTAGTCATAGAACAAATATTCATAATATCAGTTGTACAGTTTAATTAGGTCTATCAGATGCTGCAATAATATTTCCAATATCTCTAATAGCTTTCGAGAAAATGAGGAGGAAAGTCATGTTTTTATATAAATATTAAGTTTCATTTTACTGCGTAATTATTAGTCATAGAACAAATATTCATAATATCAGTTGTACAGTTTAATTAGGTCTATCAGATGCTGCAATGATATTTCCAATATCTCTAATAGCTTTCGAGAAAATGAGGAGGAAAGTCATGTTTTATATAAATATTAAGTTTCATTTTACTGCGTAATTATTAGTCATAGAACAAATATTCATAATGACAGTTGTACAGTTTAATTAGGTCTATCAGATGCTGCAATGATATTTCCAATATCTCTAATAGCTTTCGAGAAAATGAGGAGGAAAGTCATGTTTTTATATAAATATTAAGTTTCATTTTACTGCGTAATTATTAGTCATAGAACAAATATTCATAATGACAGTTGTACAGTTTAATTAGGTCTATCAGATGCTGCAATGATATTTCCAATATCTCTAATAGCTTTCGAGAAAATGAGGAGGAAAGTCATGTTTTTATATAAATATTAAGTTTCATTTTACTGCGTAATTATTAGTCATAGAACAAATATTCATAATATCAGTTGTACAGTTTAATTAGGTCTATCAGATGCTGCAATAATATTTCCAATATCTCTAATAGCTTTCGAGAAAATGAGGAGGAAAGTCATGTTTTTATATAAATATTAAGTTTCATTTTACTGCGTAATTATTAGTCATAGAACAAATATTCATAATATCAGTTGTACAGTTTAATTAGGTCTATCAGATGCTGCAATGATATTTCCAATATCTCTAATAGCTTTCGAGAAAATGAGGAGGAAAGTCATGTTTTTATATAAATATTAAGTTTCATTTTACTGCGTAATTATTAGTCATAGAACAAATATTCATAATATCAGTTGTACAGTTTAATTAGGTCTATCAGATGCTGCAATGATATTTCCAATATCTCTAATAGCTTTCGGGAAAATGAGGAGGAAAGTCATGTTTTTATATAAATATTAAGTTTCATTTTACTGCGTAATTATTAGTCATAGAACAAATATTCATAATGACAGTTGTACAGTTTAATTAGGTCTATCAGATGCTGCAATGATATTTCCAATATCTCTAATAGCTTTCGAGAAAATGACGAGGAAAGTCATGTTTTTATATAAAAATACGGTTTTCATTTTACTGCGTAATTATTAGTCATAGAACAAATATTCATAATCAGTTGTACAGTTGAATTAGGTCTATCAGATGCTGCAATGATATTTCCAATATCTCTAATAGCTTTCGAGAAAACGAGGAAGAAAGTCATTTTATAAAAAAGTAAAATTCAGTATTTATTAGTACTAGTGAAAATATTCATAATGACAGTAGTAGATTTTAATTAGGTCTATCAGATGCTGCAATAATATTTCCAATATCTCTAATAGCTTTCGAGAAAATGACGAGGAAAGTCATGTTTATATATAAATATTAAGTTTCATTTTACTGCGTAATTATTAGTCATAGAACAAATATTCATAATGACAGTTGTACAGTTTAATTAGGTCTATCAGATGCTGCAATGATATTTCCAATATCTCTAATAGCTTTCGAGAAAATGAGGAGGAAAGTCATGTTTTTATATAAATATTAAGTTTCATTTTACTGCGTAATTATTAGTCATAGAACAAATATTCATAATGACAGTTGTACAGTTTAATTAGGTCTATCAGATGCTGCAATGATATTTCCAATATCTCTAATAGCTTTCGAGAAAAATGAGGAGGAAAGTCATGTTTTTATATAAATATTAAGTTTCATTTTACTGCGTAATTATTAGTCATAGAAAAAATATTCATAATGACAGTTGTACAGTTTAATTAGGTCTATCAGATGCTGCAATTATATTTCCAATATCTCTAATAGCTTTCGAGAAAATGACGAGGAAAGTCATGTTTTTATATAAAAATACGGTTTTCATTTTACTGCGTAATTATTAGTCATAGAACAAATATTCATATCAGTTGTACAGTTTGAATTAGGTATATCAGATGATGCAATGATATTTCCAATATCTCTAATAGCTTTCGAGAAAACGAGGAAGAAAGTTTTTTATAAAAAAGTAAAATTCAGTATTTATTAGTACTAGTGAAAATATTCATAATGACAGTAGTAGATTTTAATTAGGTCTATCAGATGCTGCAATAATATTTCCAATATCTCTAATAGCTTTCGAGAAAATGACGAGGAAAGTCATGTTTTTATATAAAAATACGGTTTTATTTTACTGCGTAACTATTAGTCATAGAACAAATATTCATATCAGTTGTACAGTTGAATTAGGTATATCAGATGATGCAATGATATATCCAATATCTCTAATAGCTTTCGAGAAAACGAGGAAGAAAGTAATTTAAAAAAAGTAAAATTTAGTATTTATTAGTACTAGTGAAAATATTCATAATGACAGTAGTAAGTTTAATTAGGTCTATCAGATGCTGCAATAATATTTCCAATATCTCTAATAGCTTTCGAGAAAATGACGAGGAAAGTCATGTTTATATATAAATATTAAGTTTCATTTTACTGCGTAATTATTAGTCATAGAACAAATATTCATAATGACAGTTGTACAGTTTAATTAGGTCTATCAGATGCTGCAATGATATTTCCAATATCTCTAATAGCTTTCGAAAAAATGAGGAGGAAAGTCATGTTTTTATATAAATATTAAGTTTCATTTTACTGCGTAATTATTAGTCATAGAACAAATATTCATAATGACAGTTGTACAGTTTAATCAGGTCTATCAGATGCTGCAATGATATTTCCAATATCTCTAATAGCTTTCGAGAAAATGAGGAGGAAAGTCATGTTTTTATATAAATATTAAGTTTCATTTTACTGCGTAATTATTAGTCATAGAGCAAATATTCATAATATCAGTTGTACAGTTTAATTAGGTCTATCAGATGCTGCAATAATATTTCCAATATCTCTAATAGCTTTCGAGAAAATGAGGAGGAAAGTCATGTTTTTATATAAATATTAAGTTTCATTTTACTGCGTAATTATTAGTCATAGAACAAATATTCATAATATCAGTTGTACAGTTTAATTAGGTCTATCAGATGCTGCAATGATATTTCCAATATCTCTAATAGCTTCCGAAAAATGAGGAGGAAAGTCATGTTTTTATATAAATATTAAGTTTCATTTTACTGCGTAATTATTAGTCATAGAACAAATATTCATAATATCAGTTGTACAGTTTAATTAGGTCTATCAGATGCTGCAATGATATTTCCAATATCTCTAATAGCTTTCGGGAAAATGAGGTGGAAAGTCATGTTTATATATAAATATTAAGTTTCATTTTACTGCGTAATTATTAGTCATAGAACAAATATTCATAATGACAGTTGTACAGTTTAATTAGGTCTATCAGATGCTGCAATTATATTTCCAATATCTCTAATAGCTTTCAAGAAAATGACGAGGAAAAGTCATGTTTTTATATAAAAATACGGTTTTATTTTACTGCGTAATTATTAGTCATAGAACAAATATTCATATCAGTTGTACAGTTGAATTAGGTATATCAGATGATGCAATGATATTTCCAATATCTCTAATAGCTTTCGAGAAAACGAGGAAGAAAGTAATTTTAAAAAAAGTAAAATTTAGTATTTATTAGTACTAGTGAAAATATTCATAATGACAGTAGTAAACATTTAATTAGGTCTATCAGATGCTGCAATAATATTTCCAATATCTCTAATAGCTTTCGAGAAAATGACGAGGAAAGTCATGTTTATATATAAATATTAAGTTTCATTTTACTGCGTAATTATTAGTCATAGAACAAATATTCATAATGACAGTTGTACAGTTTAATTAGGTCTATCAGATGCTGCAATGATATTTCCAATATCTCTAATAGCTTTCGAAAAAATGAGGAGGAAAGTCATGTTTTTATATAAATATTAAGTTTCATTTTACTGCGTAATTATTAGTCATAGAACAAATATTCATAATGACAGTTGTACAGTTTAATCAGGTCTATCAGATGCTGCAATGATATTTCCAATATCTCTAATAGCTTTCGAGAAAATGAGGAGGAAAGTCATGTTTTTATATAAATATTAAGTTTCATTTTACTGCGTAATTATTAGTCATAGAGACAAATATTCATAATATCAGTTGTACAGTTTAATTAGGTCTATCAGATGCTGCAATAATATTTCCAATATCTCTAATAGCTTTCGAGAAAATGAGGAGGAAAGTCATGTTTTTATATAAATATTAAGTTTCATTTTACTGCGTAATTATTAGTCATAGAACAAATATTCATAATATCAGTTGTACAGTTTAATTAGGTCTATCAGATGCTGCAATGATATTTCCAATATCTCTAATAGCTTTCGAGAAAATGAGGAGGAAAGTCATGTTTTTATATAAATATTAAGTTTCATTTTACTGCGTAATTATTAGTCATAGAACAAATATTCATAATGACAGTTGTACAGTTTAATTAGGTCTATCAGATGCTGCAATGATATTTCCAATATCTCTAATAGCTTTCGAGAAAATGAGGAGGAAAGTCATGTTTTTATATAAATATTAAGTTTCATTTTACTGCGTAATTATTAGTCATAGAACAAATATTCATAATATCAGTTGTACAGTTTAATTAGGTCTATCAGATGCTGCAATAATATTTCCAATATCTCTAATAGCTTTCGAGAAAATGAGGAGGAAAGTCATGTTTTTATATAAATATTAAGTTTCATTTTACTGCGTAATTATTAGTCATAGAACAAATATTCATAATATCAGTTGTACAGTTTAATTAGGTCTATCAGATGCTGCAATAATATTTCCAATATCTCTAATAGCTTTCGAGAAAATGAGGAGGAAAGTCATGTTTTTATATAAATATTAAGTTTCATTTTACTGCGTAATTATTAGTCATAGAACAAATATTCATAATGACAGTTGTACAGTTTAATTAGGTCTATCAGATGCTGCAATGATATTTCCAATATCTCTAATAGCTTTCGAGAAAAATGAGGAGGAAAGTCATGTTTTTATATAAATATTAAGTTTCATTTTACTGCGTAATTATTAGTCATAGAACAAATATTCATAATATCAGTTGTACAGTTTAATTAGGTCTATCAGATGCTGCAATGATATTTCCAATATCTCTAATAGCTTTCGAGAAAATGAGGAGGAAAGTCATGTTTATATATAAATATTAAGTTTCATTTTACTGCGTAATTATTAGTCATAGAACAAATATTCATAATGACAGTTGTACAGTTTAATTAGGTCTATCAGATGCTGCAATGATATTTCCAATATCTCTAATAGCTTTCGAGAAAATGACGAGGAAAGTCATGTTTTTATATAAAAATAAGTTTCATTTTACTGCGTAATTATTAGTCATAGAACAAATATTCATAATGACAGTTGTACAGTTTAATTAGGTCTATCAGATGCTGCAATTATATTTCCAATATCTCTAATAGCTTTCAAGAAAATGACGAGGAAAGTCATGTTTTTATATAAATATTAAGTTTCATTTTACTGCGTAACTATTAGTCATAGAACAAATATTCATAACAGTTGTACAGTTGAATTAGGTATATCAGATGATGCAATGATATTTCCAATATCTCTAATAGCTTTCGAGAAAACGAGGAAGAAAGTAATTTTTAAAAAAGTAAAATTCAGTATTTATTAGTACTAGTGAAAATATTCATAATGACAGTAGTAGATTTTAATTAGGTCTATCAGATGCTGCAATAATATTTCCAATATCTCTAATAGCTTTCGAGAAAATGACGAGGAAAGTCATGTTTATATATAAATATTAAGTTTCATTTTACTGCGTAATTATTAGTCATAGAACAAATATTCATAATGACAGTTGTACAGTTTAATTAGGTCTATCAGATGCTGCAATGATATTTCCAATATCTCTAATAGCTTTCGAAAAAATGAGGAGGAAAGTCATGTTTTTATATAAATATTAAGTTTCATTTTACTGCGTAATTATTAGTCATAGAACAAATATTCATAATATCAGTTGTACAGTTTAATTAGGTCTATCAGATGCTGCAATAATATTTCCAATATCTCTAATAGCTTTCGAGAAAATGAGGAGGAAAGTCATGTCTTTATATAAATATTAAGTTTCATTTTACTGCGTAATTATTAGTCATAGAGCAAATATTCATAATATCAGTTGTACAGTTTAATTAGGTCTATCAGATGCTGCAATAATATTTCCAATATCACTAATAGCTTTCGAGAAAATGAGGAGGAAAGTCATGTTTTTATATAAATATTAAGTTTCATTTTACTGCGTAATTATTAGTCATAGAACAAATATTCATAATATCAGTTGTACAGTTTAATTAGGTCTATCAGATGCTGCAATGATATTTCCAATATCTCTAATAGCTTTCGAAAAAATGAGGAGGAAAGTCATGTTTTTATATAAATATTAAGTTTCATTTTACTGCGTAATTATTAGTCATAGAACAAATATTCATAATATCAGTTGTACAGTTTAATTAGGTCTATCAGATGCTGCAATGATATTTCCAATATCTCTAATAGCTTTCGGGAAAATGAGGTGGAAAGTCATGTTTATATATAAATATTAAATTTCATTTTACTGCGTAATTATTAGTCATAGAACAAATATTCATAATGACAGTTGTACAGTTTAATTAGGTCTATCAGATGCTGCAATTATATTTCCAATATCTCTAATAGCTTTCAAGAAAATGACGAGGAAAGTCATGTTTTTATATAAAAATACGGTTTTATTTTACTGCGTAATTATTAGTCATAGAACAAATATTCATATCAGTTGTTCAGTTGAATTAGGTATATCAGATGATGCAATGATATTTCCAATATCTCTAATAGCTTTCGAGAAAACGAGGAAGAAAGTTTTTTCTAAAAAAGTAAAATTCAGTATTTATTAGTACTAGTGAAAATATTCATAATGACAGTAGTAGATTTTAATTAGGTCTATCAGATGCTGCAATAATATTTCCAATATCTCTAATAGCTTTCGAGAAAATGACGAGGAAAGTCATGTTTTTTATATAAAAATACGGTTTTATTTTACTGCGTAACTATTAGTCATAGAACAAATATTCATATCAGTTGTACAGTTGAATTAGGTATATCAGATGATGCAATGATATATCCAATATCTCTAATAGCTTTCGAGAAAACGAGGAAGAAAGTAATTTAAAAAAAAGTAAAATTTAGTATTTATTAGTACTAGTGAAAATATTCATAATGACAGTAGTAAACTTTAATTAGGTCTATCAGATGCTGCAATAATATTTCAATATCTCTAATAGCTTTCGAGAAAATGACGAGGAAAGTCATGTTTATATATAAATATTAAGTTTCATTTTACTGCGTAATTATTAGTCATAGAACAAATATTCATAATGACAGTTGTACAGTTTAATTAGGTCTATCAGATGCTGCAATGATATTTCCAATATCTCTAATAGCTTTCGAAAAAAATGAGGAGGAAAGTCATGTTTTTATATAAATATTAAGTTTCATTTTACTGCGTAATTATTAGTCATAGAACAAATATTCATAATGACAGTTGTACAGTTTAATTAGGTCTATCAGATGCTGCAATGATATTTCCAATATCTCTAATAGCTTTCGAGAAAATGAGGAGGAAAGTCATGTTTTTATATAAATATTAAGTTTCATTTTACTGCGTATTATTAGTCATAGAACAAATATTCATAATGACAGTTGTAGAGTTTAATCAGGTCTATCAGATGCTGCAATGATATTTCCAATATCTCTAATAGCTTTCGAGAAAATGAGGAGGAAAGTCATGTTTTTATATAAATATTAAGTTTCATTTTACTGCGTAATTATTAGTCATAGAACAAATATTCATAATATCAGTTGTACAGTTTAATTAGGTCTATCAGATGCTGCAATAATATTTCCAATATCTCTAATAGCTTTCGAGAAAATGAGGAGGAAAGTCATGTTTTTATATAAATATTAAGTTTCATTTTACTGCGTAATTATTAGTCATAGAACAAATATTCATAATATCAGTTGTACAGTTTAATTAGGTCTATCAGATGCTGCAATAATATTTCCAATATCTCTAATAGCTTTCGAGAAAATGAGGAGGAAATTCATGTTTTTATATAAATATTAAGTTTCATTTTACTGCGTAATTATTAGTCATAGAACAAATATTCATAATGAAAGTTGTACAGTTTAATTAGGTCTATCAGATGCTGCAATGATATTTCCAATATCTCTAATAGCTTTCGAAAAAATGAGGAGGAAAGTCATGTTTTTATATAAATATTAAGTTTCATTTTACTGCGTAATTATTAGTCATAGAACAAATATTCATAATATCAGTTGTACAGTTTAATTAGGTCTATCAGATGCTGCAATGATATTTCCAGTATCTCTAATAGCTTTCGGGAAAATGAGGTGGAAAGTCATGTTTATATATAAATATTAAGTTTCATTTTACTGCGTAATTATTAGTCATAGAACAAATATTCATAATGACAGTTGTACAGTTTAATTAGGTCTATCAGATGCTGCAATTATATTTCCAATATCTCTAATAGCTTTCAAGAAAATGACGAGGAAAGTCATGTTTTTATATAAAAATACGGTTTTATTTTACTGCGTAATTATTAGTCATAGAACAAATATTCATATCAGTTGTACAGTTGAATTAGGTATATCAGATGATGCAATGATATTTCTAATATCTCTAATAGCTTTCGAGAAAACGAGGAAGAAAGTTTTTTTCTAAAAAAGTAAAATTCAGTATTTATTAGTACTAGTGAAAATATTCATAATGACAGTAGTAGATTTTAATTAGGTCTATCAGATGCTGCAATAATATTTCCAATATCTCTAATAGCTTTCGAGAAAATGACGAGGAAAGTCATGTTTTTTATATAAAAATACGGTTTTATTTTACTGCGTAACTATTAGTCATAGAACAAATATTCATATCAGTTGTACAGTTGAATTAGGTATATCAGATGATGCAATGATATATCCAATATCTCTAATAGCTTTCGAGAAAACGAGGAAGAAATTAATTTAAAAAAAAGTAAAATTTAGTATTTATTAGTACTAGTGAAAATATTCATAATGACAGTAGTAAACTTTAATTAGGTCTATCAGATGCTGCAATAATATTTCCAATATCTCTAATAGCTTTCGAGAAAATGACGAGGAAAGTCATGTTTATATATAAATATTAAGTTTCATTTTACTGCGTAATTATTAGTCATAGAACAAATATTCATAATGACAGTTGTACAGTTTAATTAGGTCTATCAGATGCTGCAATGATATTTCCAATATCTCTAATAGCTTTCGAAAAAATGAGGAGGAAAGTCATGTTTTTATATAAATATTAAGTTTCATTTTACTGCGTAATTATTAGTCATAGAACAAATATTCATAATGACAGTTGTACAGTTTAATCAGGTCTATCAGATGCTGCAATGATATTTCCAATATCTCTAATAGCTTTCGAGAAAATGAGGAGGAAAGTCATCTTTTTATATAAATATTAAGTTTCATTTTACTGCGTAATTATTAGTCATACAGCAAATATTCATAATATCAGTTGTACAGTTTAATTAGGTCTATCAGATGCTGCAATAATATTTCCAATATCACTAATAGCTTTCGAGAAAATGAGGAGGAAAGTCATGTTTTTATATAAATATTAAGTTTCATTTTACTGCGTAATTATTAGTCATAGAACAAATATTCATAATATCAGTTGTACAGTTTAATTAGGTCTATCAGATGCTGCAATGATATTTCCAATATCTCTAATAGCTTTCGAGAAAATGAGGGAGGAAAGTCATGTTTTTATATAAATATTAAGTTTCATTTTACTTCGTTATTATTAGTCATAGAACAAATATTCATAATGACAGTTGTAGAGTTTAATCAGGTCTATCAGATGCTGCAATGATATTTCCAATATCTCTAATAGCTTTCGAGAAAATGAGGAGGAAAGTCATGTTTTTATATAAATATTAAGTTTCATTTTACTGCGTAATTATTAGTCATAGAACAAATATTCATAATATCAGTTGTACAGTTTAATTAGGTCTATCAGATGCTGCAATAATATTTCCAATATCTCTAATAGCTTTCGAGAAAATGAGGAGGAAAGTCATGTTTTTATATAAATATTAAGTTTCATTTTACTGCGTAATTATTAGTCATAGAACAAATATTCATAATATCAGTTGTACAGTTTAATTAGGTCTATCAGATGCTGCAATAATATTTCCAATATCTCTAATAGCTTTCGAGAAAATGAGGAGGAAATTCATGTTTTTATATAAATATTAAGTTTCATTTTACTGCGTAATTATTAGTCATAGAACAAATATTCATAATGACAGTTGTACAGTTTAATTAGGTCTATCAGATGCTGCAATGATATTTCCAATATCTCTAATAGCTTTCGAAAAAATGAGGAGGAAAGTCATGTTTTTATATAAATATTAAGTTTCATTTTACTGCGTAATTATTAGTCATAGAACAAATATTCATAATATCAGTTGTACAGTTTAATTAGGTCTATCAGATGCTGCAATGATATTTCCAGTATCTCTAATAGCTTTCGGGAAAATGAGGTGGAAAGTCATGTTTATATATAAATATTAAGTTTCATTTTACTGCGTAATTATTAGTCATAGAACAAATATTCATAATGACAGTTGTACAGTTTAATTAGGTCTATCAGATGCTGCAATTATATTTCCAATATCTCTAATAGCTTTCAAGAAAATGACGAGGAAAGTCATGTTTTTATATAAAAATACGGTTTTATTTTACTGCGTAATTATTAGTCATAGAACAAATATTCATATCAGTTGTACAGTTGAATTAGGTATATCAGATGATGCAATGATATTTCAATATCTCTAATAGCTTTCGAGAAAACGAGGAAGAAAGTTTTTTAAAAAAAGTAAAATTCAGTATTTATTAGTACTAGTGAAAATATTCATAATGACAGTAGTAGATTTTAATTAGGTCTATCAGATGCTGCAATAATATTTCCAATATCTCTAATAGCTTTCGAGAAAATGACGAGGAAAGTCATGTTTATATATAAATATTAAGTTTCATTTTACTGCGTAATTATTAGTCATAGAACAAATATTCATAATGACAGTTGTACAGTTTAATTAGGTCTATCAGATGCTGCAATGATATTTCCAATATCTCTAATAGCTTTCGAAAAAATGAGGAGGAAAGTCATGTTTTTATATAAATATTAAGTTTCATTTTACTGCGTAATTATTAGTCATAGAACAAATATTCATAATGACAGTTGTACAGTTTAATCAGGTCTATCAGATGCTGCAATGATATTTCCAATATCTCTAATAGCTTTCGAGAAAATGAGGAGGAAAGTCATGTTTTTATATAAATATTAAGTTTCAATTTTACTGCGTAATTATTAGTCATAGAACAAATATTCATAATATCAGTTGTACAGTTTAATTAGGTCTATCAGATGCTGCAATAATATTTCCAATATCTCTAATAGCTTTCGAGAAAATGAGGAGGAAAGTCATGTTTTTATATAATATTAAGTTTCATTTTACTGCGTAATTATTAGTCATAGAACAAATATTCATAATGACAGTTGTACAGTTTAATTAGGTCTATCAGATGCTGCAATGATATTTCCAATATCTCTAATAGCTCTCGAAAAAATGAGGAGGAAAGTCATGTTTTTATATAAATATTAAGTTTCATTTTACTGCGTAATTATTAGTCATGGAACAAATATTCATAATATCAGTTGTACAGTTTAATTAGGTCTATCAGATGCTGCAATGATATTTCAATATCTCTAATAGCTTTCGGGAAAATGAGGTGTAAAAGTCATGTTTTATATATAATATTAAGTTTCATTTTACTGCGTAATTATTAGTCATAGAACAAATATTCATAATGACAGTTGTACAGTTTAATTAGGTCTATCAGATGCTGGAATTATATTTCCAATATCTCTAATAGCTTTCAAGAAAATGACGAGGAAAATCGTGTTTTTATATAAAAATACGGTTTTATTTTACTGCGTAATTATTAGTCATAGAACAAATATTCATATCAGTTGTACAGTTGAATTAGGTATATCAGATGATGCAATGATATTTCCAATATCTCTAATAGCTTTCGAGAAAACGAGGAAGAAATTAATTTAAAAAAAAGTAAAATTCAGTATATATTAGTACTAGTGAAAATATTCATTATGACAGTAGTAGATTTTAATTAGGTCTATCAGATGCTGCAATAATATTTCCAATATCTCTAATAGCTTTCGAGAAAATGACGAGGAAAGTCATGTTTATATATAAATATTAAGTTTCATTTTACTGCGTAATTATTAGTCATAGAACAAATATTCATAATGACAGTTGTACAGTTTAATTAGGTCCATCAGATGCTGCAATGATATTTCCAATATCTCTAATAGCTTTCGAAAAAATGAGGAGGAAAGTCATGTTTTTATATAAATATTAAGTTTCATTTTACTGCGTAATTATTAGTCATAGAACAAATATTCATAATGAAAGTTGTACAGTTTAATTAGGTCTATCAGATGCTGCAATGATATTTCCAATATCTCTAATAGCTTTCGAAAAAATGAGGAGGAAAGTCATGTTTTTATATAAATATTAAGTTTCATTTTACTGCGTAATTATTAGTCATAGAAAAAATATTCATAATGACAGTTGTACAGTTTAATTAGGTCTATCAGATGCTGCAATTATATTTCCAATATCTCTAATAGCTTTCAAGAAAATGACGAGGAAAGTCATGTTTTTATATAAAAATACGGTTTTATTTTACTGCGTAATTATTAGTCATAGAACAAATATTCATATCAGTTGTTCAGTTGAATTAGGTATATCAGATGATGCAATGATATTTCCAATATCTCTAATAGCTTTCGAGAAAACGAGGAAGAAAGTTTTTTCTAAAAAAGTAAAATTCAGTATTTATTAGTACTAGTGAAAATATTCATAATGACAGTAGTAGATATTAATTAGGTCTATCAGATGCTGCAATAATATTTCCAATATCTCTAATAGCTTTCGAGAAAATGACGAGGAAAGTCATGTTTTTATATAAAAATATGGTTTTATTTTACTGCGTAACTATTAGTCATAGAACAAATATTCATATCAGTTGTACAGTTGAATTAGGTATATCAGATGATGCAATGATATATCCAATATCTCTAATAGCTTTCGAGAAAACGAGGAAGAAAGTAATTTTAAAAAAAGTAAAATTTAGTATTTATTAGTACTAGTGAAAATATTCATAATGACAGTAGTAAACTTTAATTAGGTCTATCAGATGCTGCAATAATATTTCCAATATCTCTAATAGCTTTCGAGAAAATGACGAGGAAAGTCATGTTTATATATAAATATTAAGTTTCATTTTACTGCGTAATTATTAGTCATAGAACAAATATTCATAATGACAGTTGTACAGTTTAATTAGGTCTATCAGATGCTGCAATGATATTTCCAATATCTCTAATAGCTTTCGAAAAAATGAGGAGGAAAGTCATGTTTTTATATAAATATTAAGTTTCATTTTACTGCGTAATTATTAGTCATAGAACAAATATTCATAATGACAGTTGTACAGTTTAATCAGGTCTATCAGATGCTGCAATGATATTTCCAATATCTCTAATAGCTTTCGAGAAAATGAGGAGGAAAGTCATCTTTTTATATAAATATTAAGTTTCATTTTACTGCGTAATTATTAGTCATAGAGCAAATATTCATAATATCAGTTGTACAGTTTAATTAGGTCTATCAGATGCTGCAATAATATTTCCAATATCACTAATAGCTTTCGAGAAAATGAGGAGGAAAGTCATGTTTTTATATAAATATTAAGTTTCATTTTACTGCGTAATTATTAGTCATAGAAAAATATTCATAATGACAGTTGTACAGTTTAATTAGGTCTATCAGATGCTGCAATTATATTTCCAATATCTCTAATAGCTTTCAAGAAAATGACGAGGAAAGTCATGTTTTTATATAAAAATTACGGTTTTATTTTACTGCGTAATTATTAGTCATAGAACAAATATTCATATCAGTTGTTCAGTTGAATTAGGTATATCAGATGATGCAATGATATTTCCAATATCTCTAATAGCTTTCGAGAAAACGAGGAAGAAAGTTTTTTCTAAAAAAGTAAAATTCAGTATTTATTAGTACTAGTGAAAATATTCATAATGACAGTAGTAGATTTTAATTAGGTCTATCAGATGCTGCAATAATATTTCCAATATCTCTAATAGCTTTCGAGAAAATGACGAGGAAAGTCATGTTTTTATATAAAAATACGGTTTTATTTTACTGCGTAACTATTAGTCATAGAACAAATATTCATATCAGTTGTACAGTTGAATTAGGTATATCAGATGATGCAATGATATATCCAATATCTCTAATAGCTTTCGAGAAAACGAGGAAGAAAGTAATTTTAAAAAAAGTAAAATTTAGTATTTATTAGTACTAGTGAAAATATTCATAATGACAGTAGTAAACTTTAATTAGGTCTATCAGATGCTGCAATAATATTTCCAATATCTCTAATAGCTTTCGAGAAAATGACGAGGAAAGTCATGTTTATATATAAATATTAAGTTTCATTTTACTGCGTAATTATTAGTCATAGAACAAATATTCATAATGACAGTTGTACAGTTTAATTAGGTCTATCAGATGCTGCAATGATATTTCCAATATCTCTAATAGCTTTCGAAAAAATGAGGAGGAAAGTCATGTTTTTATATAAATATTAAGTTTCATTTTACTGCGTAATTATTAGTCATAGAACAAATATTCATAATGACAGTTGTACAGTTTAATTAGGTCTATCAGATGCTGCAATGATATTTCCAATATCTCTAATAGCTTTCGAGAAAATGAGGAGGAAAGTCATGTTTTTATATAAATATTAAGTTTCATTTTACTGCGTAATTATTAGTCATAGAACAAATATTCATAATGACAGTTGTAGAGTTTAATCAGGTCTATCAGATGCTGCAATGATATTTCCAATATCTCTAATAGCTTTCGAGAAAATGAGGAGGAAAGTCATGTTTTTATATAAATATTAAGTTTCATTTTACTGCGTAATTATTAGTCATAGAACAAATATTCATAATATCAGTTGTACAGTTTAATTAGGTCTATCAGATGCTGCAATAATATTTCCAATATCTCTAATAGCTTTCGAGAAAATGAGGAGGAAAGTCATGTTTTTATATAAATATTAAGTTTCATTTTACTGCGTAATTATTAGTCATAGAACAAATATTCATAATATCAGTTGTACAGTTTAATTAGGTCTATCAGATGCTGCAATAATATTTCCAATATCTCTAATAGCTTTCGAGAAAATGAGGAGGAAATTCATGTTTTTATATAAATATTAAGTTTCATTTTACTGCGTAATTATTAGTCATAGAACAAATATTCATAATGAAAGTTGTACAGTTTAATTAGGTCTATCAGATGCTGCAATGATATTTCCAATATCTCTAATAGCTTTCGAAAAAATGAGGAGGAAAGTCATGTTTTTATATAAATATTAAGTTTCATTTTACTGCGTAATTATTAGTCATAGAACAAATATTCATAATATCAGTTGTACAGTTTAATTAGGTCTATCAGATGCTGCAATGATATTTCCAGTATCTCTAATAGCTTTCGGGAAAATGAGGAGGAAAGTCATGTTTATATATAAATATTAAGTTTCATTTTACTGCGTAATTATTAGTCATAGAACAAATATTCATAATGACAGTTGTACAGTTTAATTAGGTCTATCAGATGCTGCAATTATATTTCCAATATCTCTAATAGCTTTCAAGAAAATGACGAGGAAAGTCATGTTTTTATATAAAAATACGGTTTTATTTTACTGCGTAATTATTAGTCATAGAACAAATATTCATATCAGTTGTACAGTTGAATTAGATATATCAGATGATGCAATGATATTTCTAATATCTCTAATAGCTTTCGAGAAAACGAGGAAGAAAGTTTTTAAAAAAAAAGTAAAATTCAGTATTTATTAGTACTAGTGAAAATATTCATAATGACAGTAGTAGATTTTAATTAGGTCTATCAGATGCTGCAATAATATTTCCAATATCTCTAATAGCTTTCGAGAAAATGACGAGGAAAGTCATGTTTATATATAAATATTAAGTTTCATTTTACTGCGTAATTATTAGTCATAGAACAAATATTCATAATGACAGTTGTACAGTTTAATTAGGTCTATCAGATGCTGCAATGATATTTCCAATATCTCTAATAGCTTTCGAAAAAATGAGGAGGAAATTCATGTTTTTATATAAATATTAAGTTTCATTTTACTGCGTAATTATTAGTCATAGAACAAATATTCATAATGACAGTTGTACAGTTTAATCAGGTCTATCAGATGCTGCAATGATATTTCCAATATCTCTAATAGCTTTCGAGAAAATGAGGAGGAAAGTCATCTTTTTATATAAATATTAAGTTTCATTTTACTGCGTAATTATTAGTCATAGAGCAAATATTCATAATATCAGTTGTACAGTTTAATTAGGTCTATCAGATGCTGCAATAATATTTCCAATATCACTAATAGCTTTCGAGAAAATGAGGAGGAAAGTCATGTTTTTATATAAATATTAAGTTTCATTTTACTGCGTAATTATTAGTCATAGAACAAATATTCATAATATCAGTTGTACAGTTTAATTAGGTCTATCAGATGCTGCAATGATATTTCCAATATCTCTAATAGCTTTCGAAAAAATGAGGAGGAAAATCATGTTTTTATATAAATATTAAGTTTCATTTTACTGCGTAATTATTAGTCATAGAACAAATATTCATAATATCAGTTGTACAGTTTAATTAGGTCTATCAGATGCTGCAATGATATTTCCAATATGTCTAATAGCTTTCGGGAAAATGAGGTGGAAAGTCATGTTTATATATAAATATTAAATTTCATTTTACTGCGTAATTATTAGTCATAGAACAAATATTCATAATGACAGTTGTACAGTTTAATTAGGTCTATCAGATGCTGCAATTATATTTCCAATATCTCTAATAGCTTTCAAGAAAATGACGAGGAAAATCATGTTTTTATATAAAAATACGGTTTTATTTTACTGCGTAATTATTAGTCATAGAACAAATATTCATATCAGTTGTACAGTTGAATTAGGTATATCAGATGATGCAATGATATTTCCAATATCTCTAATAGCTTTCGAGAAAACGAGGAAGAAAGTAATTTTAATAAAAGTAAAATTCAGTATTTATTAGTACTAGTGAAAATATTCATTATGACAGTAGTAGATTTTAATTAGGTCTATCAGATGCTGCAATAATATTTCCAATATCTTTAATAGCTTTCGAGAAAATGACGAGGAAAGTCATGTTTATATATAAATATTAAGTTTCATTTTACTGCGTAATTATTAGTCATAGAACAAATATTCATAATGACAGTTGTACAGTTTAATTAGGTCTATCAGATGCTGCAATGATATTTCCAATATCTCTAATAGCTTTCGAAAAAATGAGGAGGAAAGTCATGTTTTTATATAAATATTAAGTTTCATTTTACTGCGTAATTATTAGTCATAGAACAAATATTCATAATGAAAGTTGTACAGTTTAATTAGGTCTATCAGATGCTGCAATGATATTTCCAATATCTCTAATAGCTTTCGAAAAAATGAGGAGGAAAGTCATGTTTTTATATAAATATTAAGTTTCATTTTACTGCGTAATTATTAGTCATAGAAAAAATATTCATAATGACAGTTGTACAGTTTAATTAGGTCTATCAGATGCTGCAATTATATTTCCAATATCTCTAATAGCTTTCAAGAAAATGACGAGGAAAGTCATGTTTTTATATAAAAATACGGTTTTATTTTACTGCGTAATTATTAGTCATAGAACAAATATTCATATCAGTTGTTCAGTTGAATTAGGTATATCAGATGATGCAATGATATTTCCAATATCTCTAATAGCTTTCGAGAAATCGAGGAAGAAATTTTTTTCTAAAAAAGTAAAATTCAGTATTTATTAGTACTAGTGAAAATATTCATAATGACAGTAGTAGATTTTAATTAGGTCTATCAGATGCTGCAATAATATTTCCAATATCTCTAATAGTTTTCGAGAAAATGACGAGGAAAGTCATGTTTTTTATATAAAAATACGGTTTTATTTTACTGCGTAACTATTAGTCATAGAACAAATATTCATATCAGTTGTACAGTTGAATTAGGTATATCAGATGATGCAATGATATATCCAATATCTCTAATAGCTTTCGAGAAAACGAGGAAGAAAGTAATTTTAAAAAAAGTAAAATTTAGTATTTATTAGTACTAGTGAAAATATTCATAATGACAGTAGTAAACTTTAATTAGGTATATCAGATGCTGCAATAATATTTTCAATATCTCTAATAGCTTTCGAGAAAATGACGAGGAAAGTCATGTTTATATATAAATATTAAGTTTCATTTTACTGCGTAATTATTAGTCATAGAACAAATATTCATAATGACAGTTGTACAGTTTAATTAGGTCTATCAGATGCTGCAATGATATTTCCAATATCTCTAATAGCTTTCGAAAAAATGAGGAGGAAAGTCATGTTTTTATATAAATATTAAGTTTCATTTTACTGCGTAATTATTAGTCATAGAACAAATATTCATAATGACAGTTGTACAGTTTAATCAGGTCTATCAGATGCTGCAATGATATTTCCAATATCTCTAATAGCTTTCGAGAAAATGAGGAGGAAAGTCATCTTTTTATATAAATATTAAGTTTCATTTTACTGCGTAATTATTAGTCATAGAGCAAATATTCATAATATCAGTTGTACAGTTTAATTAGGTCTATCAGATGCTGCAATAATATTTCCAATATCACTAATAGCTTTCGAGAAAATAAGGAGGAAAGTCATGTTTTTATATAAATATTAAGTTTCATTTTACTGCGTAATTATTAGTCATAGAACAAATATTCATAATATCAGTTGTACAATTTAATTAGGTCTATCAGATGCTGCAATGATATTTCCAATATCTCTAATAGCTTTCGAAAAAATGAGGAGGAAAGTCATGTTTTTATATAAATATTAAGTTTCATTTTACTGCGTAATTATTAGTCATAGAACAAATATTCATAATATCAGTTGTACAGTTTAATTAGGTCTATCAGATGCTGCAATGATATTTCCAATATCTCTAATAGCTTTCGGGAAAATGAGGTGGAAAGTCATGTTTATATATAAATATTAAGTTTCATTTTACTGCGTAATTATTAGTCATAGAACAAATATTCATAATGACAGTTGTACAGTTTAATTAGGTCTATCAGATGCTGCAATTATATTTCCAATATCTCTAATAGCTTTCAAGAAAATGACGAGGAAAATCATGTTTTTATATAAAATACGGTTTTATTTTACTGCGTAATTATTAGTCATAGGACAAATATTCATATCAGTTGTACAGTTTAATTAGGTATATCAGATGATGCAATGATATTTCCAATATCTCTAATAGCTTTCGAGAAAACGAGGAAGAAAGTAATTTAAAAAAAAGTAAAATTCAGTATTTATTAGTACTAGTGAAAATATTCATTATGACAGTAGTAGATTTTAATTAGGTCTATCAGATGCTGCAATAATATTTCCAATATCTCTAATAGCTTTCGAGAAAATGACGAGGAAAGTCATGTTTATATATAAATATTAAGTTTCATTTTACTGCGTAATTATTAGTCATAGAACAAATATTCATAATGACAGTTGTACAGTTTAATTAGGTCTATCAGATGCTGCAATGATATTTCCAATATCTCTAATAGCTTTCGAAAAAATGAGGAGGAAATTCATGTTTTTATATAAATATTAAGTTTCATTTTACTGCGTAATTATTAGTCATAGAACAAATATTCATAATGAAAGTTGTACAGTTTAATTAGGTCTATCAGATGCTGCAATGATATTTCCAATATCTCTAATAGCTTTCGAAAAAATGAGGAGGAAAGTCATGTTTTTATATAAATATTAAGTTTCATTTTACTGCGTAATTATTAGTCATAGAAAAAATATTCATAATGACAGTTGTACAGTTTAATTAGTTCTATCAGATGCTGCAATTATATTTCCAATATCTCTAATAGCTTTCAAGAAAATGACGAGGAAAGTCATGTTTTTATATAAAAATACGGTTTTATTTTACTGCGTAATTATTAGTCATAGAACAAATATTCATATCAGTTGTTCAGTTGAATTAGGTATATCAGATGATGCAATGATATTTCCAATATCTCTAATAGCTTTCGAGAAAACAAGGAAGAAAGTTTTTTCTAAAAAAGTAAAATTCAGTATTTATTAGTACTAGTGAAAATATTCATAATGACAGTAGTAGATTTTAATTAGGTCTATCAGATGCTGCAATAATATTTCCAATATCTCTAATAGCTTTCGAGAAAATGACGAGGAAAGTCATGTTTTTATATAAAAATACGGTTTTATTTTACTGCGTAACTATTAGTCATAGAACAAATATTCATATCAGTTTTACAGTTGAATTAGGTATATCAGATGATGCAATGATATATCCAATATCTCTAATGGCTTTCGAGAAAACGAGGAAGATAGTAATTTTAAAAAAAGTAAAATTTAGTATTTATTAGTACTAGTGAAAATATTCATAATGACAGTAGTAAATTTTAATTAGGTCTATCAGATGCTGCAATAATATTTCCAATATCTCTAATAGCTTTCGAGAAAATGACGAGGAAAGTCATGTTTATATATAAATATTAAGTTTCATTTTACTGCGTAATTATTAGTCATAGAACAAATATTCATAATGACAGTTGTACAGTTTAATTAGGTCTATCAGATGCTGCAATGATATTTCCAATATCTCTAATAGCTTTCGAAAAAATGAGGAGGAAAGTCATGTTTTTATATAAATATTAAGTTTCATTTTACTGCGTAATTATTAGTCATAGAACAAATATTCATAATGACAGTTGTACAGTTTAATCAGGTCTATCAGATGCTGCAATGATATTTCCAATATCTCTAATAGCTTTCGAGAAAATGAGGAGGAAAGTCATCTTTTTATATAAATATTAAGTTTCATTTTACTGCGTAATTATTAGTCATAGAGCAAATATTCATAATATCAGTTGTACAGTTTAATTAGGTCTATCAGATGCTGCAATAATATTTCCAATATCACTAATAGCTTTCGAGAAAATGAGGAGGAAAGTCATGTTTTTATATAAATATTAAGTTTCATTTTACTGCGTAATTATTAGTCATAGAACAAATATTCATAATATCAGTTGTACAGTTTAATTAGGTCTATCAGATGCTGCAATGATATTTCCAATATCTCTAATAGCTTTCGGGAAAATGAGGTGGAAAGTCATGTTTATATATAAATATTAAGTTTCATTTTACTGCGTAATTATTAGTCATGGAACAAATATTCATAATGACAGTTGTACAGTTTAATTAGGTCTATCAGATGCTGCAATTATATTTCCAATATCTCTAATAGCTTTCAAGAAAATGACGAGGAAAATCATGTTTTTATATTAAAATACGGTTTTATTTTACTGCGTAATTATTAGTCATAGAACAAATATTCATATCAGTTGTACAGTTGAATTAGGTATATCAGATGATGCAATGATATTTCCAATATCTCTAATAGCTTTCGAGAAAACGTGGAAGAAAGTACTTTTAAAAAAAGTAAAATTCAGTATTTATTAGTACTAGTGAAAATATTCATTATGACAGTAGTAGATTTTAATTAGGTCTATCAGATGCTGCAATAATATTTCCAATATCTCTAATAGCTTTCGAGAAAATGACGAGGAAAGTCATGTTTATATATAAATATTAAGTTTCATTTTACTGCGTAATTATTAGTCATAGAACAAATATTCATAATGACAGTTGTACAGTTTAATTAGGTCTATCAGATGCTGCAATTATATTTCCAATATCTCTAATAGCTTTCGAAAAAATGAGGAAATTCATGTTTTTATATAAATATTAAGTTTCATTTTACTGCGTAATTATTAGTCATAGAACAAATATTCATAATATCAGTTGTACAGTTTAATTAGGTCTATCAGATGCTGCAATGATATTTCCAATATCTCTAATAGCTTTCGAGAAAATGAGGAGGAAAGTCATGTTTTTATATATATATTAAGTTTCATTTTACTGCGTTATTATTAGTCATAGAACAAATATTCATAATGACAGTTGTACAGTTTAATCAGGTCTATCAGATGCTGCAATGATATTTCCAATATCTCTAATAGCTTTCGAGAAAATGAGGAGGAAATTCATGTTTTTATATAAATATTAAGTTTCATTTTACTGCGTAATTATTAGTCATAGAACAAATATTCATAATGAAAGTTGTACAGTTTAATTAGGTCTATCAGATGCTGCAATGATATTTCCAATATCTCTAATAGCTTTCGAAAAAATGAGGAGGAAAGTCATGTTTTTATATAAATATTAAGTTTCATTTTACTGCGTAATTATTAGTCATAGAAAAAATATTCATAATGACAGTTGTACAGTTTAATTAGTTCTATCAGATGCTGCAATTATATTTCCAATATCTCTAATAGCTTTCAAGAAAATGACGAGGAAAGTCATGTTTTTATATAAAAATACGGTTTTATTTTACTGCGTAATTATTAGTCATAGAACAAATATTCATATCAGTTGTTCAGTTGAATTAGGTATATCAGATGATGCAATGATATTTCCAATATCTCTAATAGCTTTCGAGAAAACAAGGAAGAAAGTTTTTTCTAAAAAAGTAAAATTCAGTATTTATTAGTACTAGTGAAAATATTCATAATGACAGTAGTAGATTTTAATTAGGTCTATCAGATGCTGCAATAATATTTCCAATATCTCTAATAGCTTTCGAGAAAATGACGAGGAAAGTCATGTTTTTATATAAAAATACGGTTTTATTTTACTGCGTAACTATTAGTCATAGAACAAATATTCATATCAGTTTTACAGTTGAATTAGGTATATCAGATGATGCAATGATATATCCAATATCTCTAATGGCTTTCGAGAAAACGAGGAAGATAGTAATTTTAAAAAAAGTAAAATTTAGTATTTATTAGTACTAGTGAAAATATTCATAATGACAGTAGTAAATTTTAATTAGGTCTATCAGATGCTGCAATAATATTTCCAATATCTCTAATAGCTTTCGAGAAAATGACGAGGAAAGTCATGTTTATATATAAATATTAAGTTTCATTTTACTGCGTAATTATTAGTCATAGAACAAATATTCATAATGACAGTTGTACAGTTTAATTAGGTCTATCAGATGCTGCAATGATATTTCCAATATCTCTAATAGCTTTCGAAAAATGAGGAGGAAAGTCATGTTTTTATATAAATATTAAGTTTCATTTTACTGCGTAATTATTAGTCATAGAACAAATATTCATAATGACAGTTGTACAGTTTAATCAGGTCTATCAGATGCTGCAATGATATTTCCAATATCTCTAATAGCTTTCGAGAAAATGAGGAGGAAAGTCATCTTTTTATATAAATATTAAGTTTCATTTTACTGCGTAATTATTAGTCATAGAGCAAATATTCATAATATCAGTTGTACAGTTTAATTAGGTCTATCAGATGCTGCAATAATATTTCCAATATCACTAATAGCTTTCGAGAAAATGAGGAGGAAAGTCATGTTTTTATATAAATATTAAGTTTCATTTTACTGCGTAATTATTAGTCATAGAACAAATATTCATAATATCAGTTGTACAGTTTAATTAGGTCTATCAGATGCTGCAATGATATTTCCAATATCTCTAATAGCTTTCGGGAAAATGAGGTGGAAAGTCATGTTTATATATAAATATTAAGTTTCATTTTACTGCGTAATTATTAGTCATGGAACAAATATTCATAATGACAGTTGTACAGTTTAATTAGGTCTATCAGATGCTGCAATTATATTTCCAATATCTCTAATAGCTTTCGAGAAAATGAGGAGGAAATTCATGTTTTTATATAAATATTAAGTTTCATTTTACTGCGTAATTATTAGTCATAGAACAAATATTCATAATATCAGTTGTACAGTTTAATTAGGTCTATCAGATGCTGCAATAATATTTCCAATATCTCTAATAGCTTTCGAGAAAATGAGGAGGAAATTCATGTTTTTATATAAATATTAAGTTTCATTTTACTGCGTAATTATTAGTCATAGAACAAATATTCATAATGAAAGTTGTACAGTTTAATTAGGTCTATCAGATGCTGCAATGATATTTCCAATATCTCTAATAGCTTTCGAAAAAATGAGGAGGAAAGTCATGTTTTTATATAAATATTAAGTTTCATTTTACTGCGTAATTATTAGTCATAGAACAAATATTCATAATATCAGTTGTACAGTTTAATTAGGTCTATCAGATGCTGCAATGATATTTCCAGTATCTCTAATAGCTTTCGGGAAAATGAGGTGGAAAGTCATGTTTATATATAAATATTAAGTTTCATTTTACTGCGTAATTATTAGTCATAGAACAAATATTCATAATGACAGTTGTACAGTTTAATTAGGTCTATCAGATGCTGCAATTATATTTCCAATATCTCTAATAGCTTTCAAGAAAATGACGAGGAAAGTCATGTTTTTATATAAAAATACGGTTTTATTTTACTGCGTAATTATTAGTCATAGAACAAATATTCATATCAGTTGTACAGTTGAATTAGGTATATCAGATGATGCAATGATATTTCCAATATCTCTAATAGCTTTCGAGAAAACGAGGAAGAAAGTTTTTAAAAAAAAGTAAAATTCAGTATTTATTAGTACTAGTGAAAATATTCATAATGACAGTAGTAGATTTTAATTAGGTCTATCAGATGCTGCAATAATATTTCCAATATCTCTAATA
>JAPQNM010001659.1:22500-27751 GCA_029783475.1 Metacarcinus magister | reverse complement strand
AACTTCATCTCAAAACTGAGAACATTGTTAATTCGTAAAATTGTATAAGAGACAGTTATGGCTTACTGCAAGAAGTGTTGGAAGTCATCAAATTCAGATTAATTTCATAAATAATAAATAAATACTGGAATGGTCATGTCTGTTCAGACAAAACAGAAGTGGAAAACTGGAAGAAACAGATAGAAAAGATCTAATAATGAGAAGAAAAAGAGAGGCTGGAAATTTAAGGGAACACAAGAAAAAAATTTGTAAAAGTAATTTGCTTAAATGACAAAAAAGTAGTTTTCCCCAAAGAAATATAGACACTTGGAATGGACTGAAGGAAGAGGTGATAATGGCAAAGAATGTACATCAACTGAAGGAAAAACTAGACAAATGTAGATATGGAGACAGGACCACACGAGTGTAGCTCAGGCCCTGTATACTACAAATAGGTAAATACACACACACACATACACACACACACACACACACACACACACACACACACACACACAGAACGGTGGATATATGGAATGGTCTGGACGGAGAGGTGGTGTGTGCGAAGATGATACATGATTTTAAGATTAAATTGGATAATACGAGATACAGAGACGGGACCTTACGAGCTTAGCTCCCCTCCCGTAAAATACAACTAGGTAATTAAATACACACACACACACACACACACACACACAAAAGGACTAAGATAGGATACCACAAGGATTATGAAGAGCTACAGAAATGCCATGTATTGGAAATGGGAAAAAGTGCATTGAGACCCTCATGGACGTATAAGTTAGGAGAAAAAATATCAATATATATATATATATATATATATATATATATATATATATATATATATATATATATATATATATCAATAGCAAAAGAAGAGAAAGATTTGGGAGTGGTAATACAGGACAACTTATCACCAGAGAAACATATGGATAGAATATTTTGTGACACTTTCAGGATGGATGCTAAGGAATATACGGATAGCGTTTCATTTCTTAGATAAAGATATGATAAGAAAAATTATAACAACAATGATCAGACCAAAACTGGAATATGCAGAAGTAATATGGTCTCCGCACAAGAAAAAGCATGTGTTGAAATTAGAAAGAATACAGAGAATTGAAACTAAGATGGTGCCAGAATTGGAAGACCTAACATATGAGGAAAGATTAAAAGAAATGCATCACACAACACTAAAAGAAAGAAGAGAAAGAGGTGACTTAATCACAATATATAAATTGATGAACAACCTGGAGGAAACAGATAAAAAAAACTTAATATTGAGAGGAAATGGAGAGGCTAGAAATTTGAGGGGACACCAGAAAAAATTGCAAAAAGGAATTTGATTGAACGATACAAAAAAGTACAGTTTTCCCCAAAGCAATATAGATACTTGGAATGAACTGAAGGAAGAGGTGATAATGGTAAAAAAATGTACATCAACTAAAGGAAAAAACTGGACAAATATAGATATGGAGGCAGGACCACACGAGTAGCTCAGGCCCTGTAAACTACAACTAAGTAAATACACACACACACACACACACAAGGTGCTTGCAAGACGTCAAAAAATATAGTTTTCCACACAGATGCATTGATACTTGGAATGGACTGGATAGTGAGATGGTGGAAGCGAGGTGTGTGCATGAATTTAAAGCTAAAATTGATAAAGAAAGATATGGAGACGGGACCCCACGAGTGTGAGCTCATTTCCCGTAAACTACAACTAGGTAAACTAGGTAAATACACACACACACACACACACACACAGAGTAGAAGGAATCATGTACTGTTTCACACTGATGAGAAAGAAAAAAGATCAATACGAAAATTATGTTTTTCACCAGAGATCAAAATGTCTCACCTGAAACATCCGGAGGCAAAGTCTTGAATGAAACCTGCTTGACCAACGCTGTACTACCCTGCAACTCCAATATTCCATGAAGTGACAGCGTCCTTGGAGCACACACGCACTACTTCAGGAGGACACTCTAGAGAAGCAACCATCTTGCCGCTAGTGCACTGAGAACACTGACGGCACCTGTTTCAGCAGTTAAACTGTATTTAAGCAAACAATCATTATCTAATCACTAAATCTGTAATTACAATATTGTTACATAGTTATTTATGAAATAGTTATAAAATTAAGGTTGCACTTTTACAAACATTTAATTAAAGACACAAAGAAAGTAAAACTCACCCTGTTGTTAAATCAGGATAAATCCCGTCTGGCTCAGACGAGCAGATGGCAGTGGTGGCGGCCGGGCAGGTGTAAAATGATTTTGGGACACACTTAAGTCCATTATGCAGCTCTCCTTGACCACACAAAGTGTATTTGATCAATGTGCCATTCCTACAGGAGAAATAACCTTGACATCCTCGACTTATATCAACAAAGTCTCCGTCATCACGAAAATTACAAATGAATGTTGGACAGAACACTTCTGAGACTGCCCGGCAGACTTGCCCGTCATGCAACTGTCCATCTGGGCAGTTGGATATAATCATTACTCCAGAGAGACATTGAAAGAAGGAGCTGCAACCATCTGTCATGTCCTGATACACCCCGTCCTTCCGTGAAGCACACTCTGCAGCATCCGGCGTCACTGGGCAATTATATTCCTTTTCAGGTACACAGCGAATACCATTGAATACTTGTTGATGAGGGCAAGTGCCAGATGAATCTTTCTGACCATTTTGGCAATGATAAAACATTCTACACCGTGAAGTCTTATTGAGGTAGAAACCATTACCATGGGAACCACAATGGAAATCATATGAACGACGAGACCTGATGACACTGTTTGTAAAGTTTTTTGGGTGCTGTAGCTCCTGATGGGTGGGACAACGGAACAACACAGGATCTACACATTGCTCCCCATTGAATACATTGTTCCCAGGACATGTGTGCTCACTCATCTTGATCCCTTCTTGACAGTAGAAAAAGGTCTTACATTCAGATTTTTCCAAGGTATAGTAGCCATCTATTTTGGAAGAACAGTCTGGGAGGCGCAACCGAGCATTGCATATGTAGTTTTGGCCATCAACACACTCTTTACCATTGAACATAAGCCCTGGAGAGCATTTGTATGCCCGAATGAACTGCTGATGGTGACAGAGGAAGAAGGCTCGACAGTCAGAGTCATGTGAGACATGGAAGCCATCTTCCTGACCCTCACAGGACTCGTGACCTTCTCCCCAACAAGAAAAATTCCTCTCCAAGACGCAACGACGCCCGTCAAATATTTGATGTTTGGAACACTCCTCCACTTTGATGAGGGCACCATTGAAGCAGCGAAAGAAGGAGTTGCATGGTGCATGAGAGACAGCGTGCAGCCCATTCACCCTGCCTTCACACGCCTGCTCGTAGCACACTGAGGACTTGCCCGCCACACAGCGCTGCAACAATATCTCGTCAGTCAACAACCAAGGCTACAACTGTCTTCATAAAGAGAAACAGCTATTTTGAAGTTCAAACCTACCCCAATTTAGGGCAGTGCTACTTCTTCATGATTTGTTTTTAATATTTCTCCAAATGTAATGCAGTAGATGAGATTTCACCTTGAGATTATAGTCGAATATGGAGTTGTAGGGGCACACGTGGTCCGTTCTGACGCCATCAGTGCAAGTGAAGTAAGAGGTGCACGAGGAGCCTGGTGAAGGGTGGGGACCATCAGGAAGACCCCAACATAAGGGAGGGGAACAAACCAATAGATGCCCCGTCCCGCAGGACCCTGTTGAGGAGTCCCATACTGCATCGCCTCCACACTGCCATCGCCCACTAAAAGTACCATTGCTGCATCTGAAAAATATATGTTTGTCATTGAATAATAGTGCTAATATTGTATATGAAGCTTTTCTATTGGAAATTAGCAAAACTAGGTATGACCAATGTAAGAAATTAAACTAAAAGTATTCCCCTGCCACAACGCCCTAAGCCACCATGGCGTGGTATTACCTTACCCCTTCCAAAATTACCACTACATCCATTTCATGGTCCCCAAATAAGGCCTCTTATCAGGCCCAGATCTCCTGCAGATATCAAGCTATGACATCATAATCGGTGGTTGTGTTGTGCTGGCCTGCAGTGGAGGCATTTTCTTTACATCCAAATTTTTTTCTGCTCTCCCCTCTGGATTTCATAAAGGTAAACCATGTATATGTAAATGTATTTATATATACATAGTTGAATGTATTGGGATTTTCCTGTGTTTTTTTGTTTGTTTTTTGTTTCTTCTCGTGTCCTCTTGTATTTATGTCGTCCCACGCAAACAAATCTTCTCTGTTAATTTTTTCCAGCCTCTTTGAGGCCCTATACACTGTTATAATGTCTCCCTTTTCTCTTGTTTTCTCGAGTTGGTAGTTTCAGCCTAGAAAGTTTTTCTTCATACGATAAATTTCTCAGACTTTGAGCCATTTTTGTAGCTGCTCTTTGTAATCTCTCAAGCTTCTTTATATCGTTTTTTTTATGTGGTGACCAAATCATTGCCACATATTCTAACTTTGGTCGAATCAATGATGTTATCAATTTGTTAATCATCTCTTCATCCAGATATTTGAAAGCCATTCTTATATTTCTCAGCAGCTGATATGTATCTCCTGTGATTTTATTAATATGTTTCTCTGGTGACAAATTATCTGTAACCCATACTCCCAAATATTTTTCGACATTTGTTTTGTTTATTCATTCATTTCCCATTGAATACTTTCCTCTTTGTCTCATTCTATTACAGCCTATTTCCAGCACTTTACACTTTTTGGCATTAAACTCCATTTCCCAAAGTTTACTCCAACTGTGAATCTTATTTACATCCTTTTGTAAATCCCCACAGTCCTCTTTACTGTCTATTTTTCTTAGTAGTTTGGCATCATCTAAGAATAGACTCATAACTATTCACTCTGTGTTATATCAACTACATTGGGGCCAATACTGATCCTTGAGGAACTCCACTTTTTACACTGACTTCTGGTCTTTTATTAATGTTCTCATTTTTCTGTTGCTCAAAAAGTGTTCTATACATTACAGCAAACCACCCTTCAATCCTCCTACATTTTCTAGTCTCTTGTGAGGTACCTTGTCAAAAGCCTTATTGAGGTCCAGGTAGATGCAATCAACCCACCCTTCTCTTTTTTGTGTCACATCAATCACTCGAGTAAAAGCTTAGTAAGTTCGTTATACAAGATGTAGTGTATTTCCTCCTCTCAATAAAGAGAGAGAGAGAGAGAGAGAGAGAGAGAGAGAGAGAGAGAGAGA
>JAPQNM010001659.1:10000-15000 GCA_029783475.1 Metacarcinus magister | reverse complement strand
TTCTGGCATTAACAGTGCGTGTAGTCTTTTCCACTGTCCCCATAAATCACTAAAACTCTTTACCGGCCAACCATGCTTTTATTTTCTAAAACGTTAATACTGTTGTTCCTACGCAAGATGACTATGGAGCAATATAAAATTACCTCATCGCCACATCTGCTGCTGATTATGTACTGACGTGGGCGTGCGTTGTTGGGAGGTCCTGGACATTTTGTATGAAATAAATAGCAAGAAACATTGTAGAAACTTGAAACCCTCAGAATTGGTAGAGCTATATTTCTATTTTCTTGAAATCGCTTCCTGATTTGATTTTCTGGAAGGAAATCATCACTAGAAAAAAAATCAAGAACTAAAGTGAGATGGAAGAATGGGTAATCATCAATACAATTACGAATGGTGCGCGTTATCTGAGGGAGGGAATGAAGAAGGCTGGAAGAACACAAACTTGATGCATACCAATTGTTACAAAGGAGATGGAGACAGATAGGGCAGCCATCACGAAAGTTAAATATACACAAACAAGTGCAGCAATAATATTTTAACATCGATTGAACGTATTGTACATAACGTTTACGAACTCTTATTTTTCAGATAATTGCAAAATTCCTAGTGGATCATCTCCGTTCACCTGCATACATTATTTTCTTTTCCGACGCCTTCTGCGTGTGAATTAACTAGCGAAGAAAGTAGACAATAGATGAACCGCTGCGATAACGTAAGATGAGCGTAATAATCCAAGTGATAACATAGTATAGTTATTCTGCCCGGAGACACAACTATCTACCAAGACATGTATAAAACACACACAACACACATATATGCACACACACACAACACACACACACATACACACACACACACACACACACACACACACACACACACACACACACACACACACACACACACACACACACATGCACACACGTCACCAACACAACGATGAGTGACGTTACATGGTAGTGATAAGATGGAAAACATGTGTCCCTGCACCCTTGAAGGCACGCATTCCTTACACGGGATGTCCACAAGTGTGCTGCTACCTGCTCATCAATGCTCAGTGCGTTGGCCCAAACAGCTACGCAGGTCCTCCGCCAAAGGCTGAGCGAGGCTTGCTGCTGCTTATTTGATTTGCGTCTCTTATCAGGCGACATCCGGTTCCCGCGGGGTGACTTTGCAATCAAGAAGTAATATGCCTGTTTGTCTACTCTCTCTCTCTCTCTCTCTCTCTCTCTCTCTCTCTCTTCTCTCTCTCTCTTCTCTCTCTCTCTCTCTCTCTCTCTCTCTCTCTCTCTCTCTCTCTCTCTCTCTCTCTCTCTCTCTCTCTCTCTCTCTGACAAATATTTTTCGAAAGGATACTTTCTATGCTATTGGTTACTACTACTACTACTACTACTACTACTACTAATAATAATAATAATAATAATAATAATAATAATAATAATAATAATAATAATAATAATATTACTACTATTACTACTACTACTACTACTACTATTACTACTACTATTACTACTATATTACTACTACTACTACTATTACTACTACTACTACTACTACTAATAATAATAATAATAATAATAATAATAATAATAATAATAATAATAATAATAATAATAATATTACTACTATTACTACTACTACTACTACTATTACTACTACTATTACTACTATATTATTACTACTACTACTATTACTACTACTACTACTACTACTACTACTACTACTACTACTACTACTACTACTACTACTACTACTTCTGCTACTAAAGAATGATGAAAGAGGTATTTGAAAGCATGAGGTAAAGGCAAACTGACAAAATAAATAAATAAATAAATAAATAAATAAATAAATAAAAATAAAAGTTTAAACAGGAAACAATGTATTGAGGAACGAAGTGAACAGTTTAGTTTGTGAAGGACTGTTTGTTAATTAAATACCCATTTGTAAAGGAAAAAAAAGAAAAAAAGGCACCATGAAAACAACAACAACAACAACACAGGACAAATCAGTGCGGAAGTAAGAGTGAATAGAAGTAAATAAATAACAAAAAAAGGGATAAAGAAAAAATGTAACTATGGAATAAAGGAGCGGTAATATAAAGATAAATGGGGAACTAAAATAAAAAATAACAACGAATAAACAAAATAGTGAAGGGAGATGAACGACTCACTAAAAAAAAGAAAAGCAAAACAAACAAACCAAACAAAACAAAACAAAACTTGGAAAATCTTCAATAAAGTAAGGAGTCAGGAAAAAAAAGGAAAAAACTCAGCAAAGAAAGGTAAAGAAAAAAAAAAAATTATAGATAATGATGAATGATGTTCTTCACGCCGGGGAGGTCAAAGCCAGCATCCGGGGTCATCTTAACCACCTGGTCACGCTTCCTTGCCTCAGAAACCACCACCACCACTACTTCCAACCACCACCACCACCACCACCACTTCTAACTAGCACCACCACCACCACTATCCCATTACCATTACCAACTTAAAAAAAATAATAATAATATCTTTGTCGCCACCACCACCACCACCACTGCCAGACTCGACGGTGTGGAGTTTTCCTTTCACCAGCATGAGTCACTCACTGACGACCAACACACCCGTGCCCTCCCGCCCTCCCGTCTTTCTCTCACCCAAGTGTTTCATAAAATCAAAACACCTTGCTCTCACCCATGCGGCAGTACACCCAACCCGAAGTGAGAGCGGACCAGCTGCAGACAACCAAGGGACGGAACAACTCACTTCACAAATACAGACGAGTTCAGGAATGGTACACACATCACTACTATATTTGCCTGAACTGGTGTGCGAGTGTGTGTGTTGTGGTGTGTGTGTGTGTGTGTGTGTGTGTGTGTGTGTGTGTGTGTGTGTGTGTGTGTGTGCAGAAAAGCATGGCTACCTTCCCAGATGAAGCGACACTTCGTGGTTCGTCATAGCTCGGTGACGTAATGATACTTAACTTAATTATAGTCAGGGAAGAAATCATACAATTTGTAATGCATAATATATGAATGCTTTGTTAAGGCTACTCACGGCTAGATGGAGGGCGACAGTCAACAGCAAAAGAGTCCTAGCTAGCATAGTGTCTGAAACAAAGCAACAGAAATTTTGTTTAGGCAATAGTAAGCAAAAGAGGAAAACATCTGCACACCAACACTAAGCAAGTGTCTAGACCACAATAATATTTCTTTCCCTTTTACCTTTAATCCATAACAATCACAAGCATACACTATTATTTGTTTTTCATTGGTGTGTAACCTGAAAACAGTGAGAAATAAAACGGAATAATTCCAGAAGAACCAGTCATTGACCAGCATAGTCTGTAAGATATGTGAGAAGGTTATCAAGAAACATTGGACGCAATACTAAGGAAGAAAAGGGATAATTGACAGATAGACAATTTGGATTCAAAATAAGTCATGTGTCACCAACTTATTACGATTTTACTCAAGAGTTATAGATCTTACACAAGTGGAGCCTTCCACTTTGCTGTCCTTTAGTCTCTATCAAGTAGATAGTACAATAGTAGTGTAGCTAAATAGACAGCCTCGTTAGGTCCAGTAGGACTGTTGCTGTCTGTTCTTCCTTTGTACTCCTTTGTACAAGAAAGAGACGGATCGGCGGAATGCCTATAGTTATACTTAAAAAACCTCATTCGATAAGGTTCCGCACAATAGATTACTATGGAAGTTGGAATACAATGGAAGATTGAAAGGAACATTAATAAACTAGATGGAAGACTACCTGAAAGGAAAGGAGACGAGAACAGTAGTAAAGGATGAAAAATTTGAATGGAGGGAAGTAAAAAATGGAATATCACAGAGAATGGTTTTGGCACCAATAATAATTAAAGTATATGTAAATGACATTGGAGAAGGAGTAACTAGTTACATAAGCCTGCTTGCAGATGATGCGAAGATAAGAAATCACAAGGATTGTCAGGAGCTACATAATGACACAAACAAGATATATGAATGGAGCAAGACATGGGAAGCGGAATTTTATGGAAAAAAATGCCATGTATTGGAAATGGGAGAAAGTGGAATGAGACTCTCATGGACGTTAACTTAGGACAAAATATTACATCCATAGTATAGAAAAGAAAGATTTGGGAGTGATAATACAGGATAACGTATCACTAGAGACACATACAGATAAACTATTTGGTGACACATTCAGGATGCTAAGAAATATTCCGATGGCCTTTCACTTCCTAGATAAAGTTATGATGAGAAAAATATAACTATAATGACTAGACCATAGCTGGAATATGCAGAAGTAATATGGTTCCCGCACATGAAAAAGCATGTATTTATATTAGAAAGAATACAGAGACTACTAACAAAGATGGTGCCAGCTTTGGAATACCAAACATATGAGGAAAGATTAAAAAAAAAATGCTATTGACAACACTAAAAAGAAGAAGAGAAAGAAGAGACTTAATTACAATATGTAAATTGATGAAAAACCTGGAGGAAACATATAAACTTTGTAATAATGAAAAGAAAAGGAACGGCTAGATATTTGAGATAACAAGAAAAAATTGCAAAAATAATTTCCTTAAACGATACAAGATGTACAGCTTTCCCTAGAGGTATATAGATATCTGAATGAACTGAAAGAATAGGTGATAACGGCAAAGAATGTACAACAACCGGAGGAAAAAGTAGACAAATAAAGCTACGGAGACGACACCACACGTGTGTAGCTAAGGCCCTGTATACTACAACTATATAAATGGACGCGCACACACACACACACACACAAGATCGCCGCATCGAAGGAGTCGGGTCCGTCTTAGGTATCAGTTTTGCCTCCAAGTGGTGATGGGATTTCACTGAGTGTGCCCGATTATTCCTTAAGGAGGTATGCGAAGAGCTATCCAACAAAATCGACGAGTTGCTGGATAGCAAAACAGAAACCATCCTCCCTGCCCATCTAGTAAATAAGCTACGGGACCAGAACTACAAGCAGGGGAAAATTGACGAGGAAACT
>JAPQNM010001659.1:0-7500 GCA_029783475.1 Metacarcinus magister | reverse complement strand
CATGGAAAACAGTGTGAGATGTAGCTGATAACGAAATGACCTCTTCGTGGAGGCGCCCTTGTGTGTGTGTGTTTGTATATTTACCTAGTTGTATTTACCTTTCTGCACTCAAACAAATAAATTCATAGATTAATAACAATTTATAACAAGTCCTCCACAACTCACTGCTTTGTCAGCTTCCTTGATTTTATATACAGACACCTGAACAAACGTAACATCTCTCTCGATCTTGCCTTTATAGACTTTAGGAAAGCCTGTGATCTTGTAGACCATACTTTTGTCATCACCAAGACCATAAGTATGTGACTCTATCCCAACCTGATAGCTTGGCTGACCGATTTCCTCAGCGGGCGTCAGCTAGCTGACTGCTATTAGGACTCTGTATCCTCCCTTCAATACCTGACTTGTGGGGTCCCTCAAGGAGTACCAAGATGGGTCCACTGTGTTTCCTGCTCATTATCGACGCCCTCATCGACACCCTGCATCGTTGGATATACTACCTACGTGGACGACAGCACCGTGGACATTCCCGTCAACACCAAGTCCCCTGATTTTCACCCCTACAAGGCACCCTCGACAGCATGTAGACGTGAACAAAGTGTCAATCAACCACTCCAAGACAGAAATGATGCATTTTTACATCTCCCCATCTCTCAGTTGGCTCCCACTCCCTCCAAGTAGTACAGCCAATTCAACTATTTGGCATCAAAATAGATGACCAACTCAACTGGAAGCAGCATGTCTCTAATATCATCAGGGGAGCCTCAAACAGGATTTATATGCTGTGCAGACTTAGGTCCATGGGAACACCGGCTGCTGAGTTAAAAGGAATATACACATCCTTCATACTCCATAGATTCATGTATGCTCCCCCCCACCTTGATCCTCCTCTCTGAGCCTTGTTTACACAACAAGGTCATTCTGAGTCCTGCTTGTATCGACTACAATAATGCCCTCTCTACTCTGAGTCTGTCGAGGCTGTCTCCGAGCCATCAGCCATCGCCACCTCCCAGCGATGGTCCCCCTCTGGTTCACGCTACCCGACACCAAAACAAGCTGATACCGATAAAGGCGCCGAAGACCAACCGATATCAGCACCTTGTGATACCAACCATTGTGCGCACCTTAAATTTACTGTAAATAATCTGATGTGAACTCAAGATGCCTGGGGCACAAACATGAGAGGATGAGCTGATTTGACTCGGGTAGAACTAGTTCGATCAGGATCCCGTGGGCTGATATTGGAACACGTGGATAACACGGACCGGACGCCGACTGGTAGGGAAGTGTGACTTTTCTATTTATACAACAAAACAGATACACTGGAGGCTATCACATTACTTATGTAGAGATGTATATGGTACAATCATTAGTAATAGTTCACACACACACACACCCACACCCACGCACACACACGCACACACACACACACACACACACACCCACCCACGCACACACACACACACACACACACACACACACACACACACACACACACACACGCACGCACACACACACACACACACACACACGCACGCACACACACACACACACACACACACACACACACACACACACACACACACACACACACACACCGCCATGAAGAGGTCATATCATTATCAGCTACGTCTCAGGTGTCAGTTTTGCCTCCAAGCGGTGATGGGAAATATCAGTTGACCTGTATCACCTGTCCTCTCACGGAACTTTCTCTGCAAAACTTTCATTCATCAAATTTCATTATTTGCTTTTAGTTTATATGACGTTTTTCCATCATAGGTGAAAGAGCAATGATCCAAAATGAGGGATGAATGACTAAAAATACAATATAGGCAATATTTGAAGACATATGAAAGGATTTATGGACCTGCTTCTATTTCGACACAATTGCTCTGAATCATGTCAACCAATCAGTAGCAAGGGGCTGACAGGCTTAGAAAAAGTCCTTCCTTAACGGAAGGAGAGGGGATTTTTTCGCCCATTTATAATAGGGCGAATATAATATCTTAGCATTGTAAGTATCACGGTCAAAATTCGATATGTTACAAACACAAACTGCTAAAGAGAAATATGATGTTGCTGCTAAAACAGCGCAAAAATGTAAAGGGTCGAGGAAAGGTGAGGGAAGGTTGAACCACCACATCCGCCTCCCAATAAAAACTCAGGTTCCTGGTTGGGGGTAGTCACGGCCCAGCGCTGCCAACTCCTCACCCCCTCTACCTTCCCTCCTACACTCCTCCTTTCCTTTCCTACCCTTACCCCTTCCTTTCCCTTTTCTCACATAACTAATCCTCCTTATGTCTAAGCGCACACACGCACACACGCACACACGCACACACACACACACACACACACACACACACATCTGATAATCAAATGTGTGGGAAAATTGTGTCCATAATGTTACAAATTCGTTGCCTAACAAAATATTCACTTGACTAAGATAACGATATATGCATGCATCAACTGTTCTTCCCAAATAACTACTCACTCTCACCACCATCTCCCGCCTTCAGTACAATCGCCTCGCTATACTACACCTCAAATTTCAGCGTATCCCACTAACGTCAGGCAGGTACAGATGATATATAATTGATCAATAATAATGATCAGAACTATCTATAAGTACATTCCTATAAGTACTAGTACGTTCCTCTTCGCCGTGCACATGTCGGATTTTACCAGTCTGTTCCCGTTGGATAGAAAATGAAGTGGTGAGGGAAAGGTGAGGCCAGGCTCAGAGGGGAGAAGAGACACGCAGGGAGAGTATTTGGATGTTTGGGGAAGAAGGGAGCCTAGTTTTGTGGAGGCGTATCGCAGGCAGTAAGCGAAGAGTATGTCTGCTGCTACCACCGCCCCTCCGTCCGGGTGGTGAGGACGTGAAGTGAATTGTTTTCATGATCTTGGGTTCAATTATGAAATTTACCAGCGTTTGGGTTGATCGAAAATAAAAGGCGGTGAGTCCGGTGGGTACTTGATTCTTCAGAGATCGGATTTTTATCTATGTATTCTATATGTCTGCCTGTCTGTGTTAGGTCACTGCTTTGTTACTTACGACGAGAAGAAGTGGAAATGTTGTCAATTCAGTTACCTCATCCTTCCACTATGGTCTTATGACATCACATCGTTGTTTGAAAATAATAGCACTTTATAAACAAAAAATAAGCATCATGGAGTAGATACAAAATACATCACAAAAACCGTGAGTTAAAATGACATCATACACATGCCATCTACATTTCTCACCGCCATTCCCAATCCAGTCATGCCTCTCTGGGCCAAGCATAAAGAGGCAATCAACGTCCATATAATTATATTATATGGACGTTGCGGGCAACAATTCACTCTTTAGGGAGTCGACAGTCATGTAACCCTCTGGTCCGTTTTTCTGGTTTGGTTTACAGATCCTAACCCTAACCCTAAATTAACCCTTCATGACAACAGAAGTTTCCCTCATTTTCTTGCTTCGGCTTCATATCGCATTTCTTAGTCTCCAAGAAAACGTTCGAATATGCTTTGAAAGGGAACATTTGGCGTGAGTCTTCCGCTGCGCGACACACATTGAACGAGACGCTTCTTAAAATGATTAGTGGGGTATAGTGGCGGGTCCCCAAAGGAAACGCATTAGGCGACCACGAATCAGTATGTAAGAAGCGAAGAAGCGAAGAGGAGGAGGAGGAGGAGGAGGAGGAGGGGGGATTGTAGGAGAGCAAGCTGGAGGGGCTGCAGATATCGTCATGACGTAGGTTGCATTTGTCTTTGAATTAACGTATTTCTGGCGTTGCGCAACAAGAGTGATGATTTTACGATTTAAGAACTAAGCCTAACCTTATAATATTAGTGTACACTTGAGGTGAATTAAACTAGCATGAGAGTAAAGAAATAAATAAGAAATAAATGCCAAGAGCAAAACTGTATTACGGCGAATGGGTATGTTGTTTCTGATAACCATTGCGAACGGACGCATTAGTGTATCGCATACACTTAAAAAAAAACGTATTAACTGCTATATAACCCAGGTGCTCTCTTCATCATTATACGATTTAATCACCTGAGCAGATAGTTGCACCGCTTATCTTCCCTACGCATTATAAGATAATGAGAAGAGAAAAGGTACTAACTCCGAGTTCCAGCTGTTACCATGGTAAAGAACAATGCATTCCTACATCACCAACTTAAAGCAGGACAGCAACCCTTGATTAACGGCTGGCGCGCCCCTCTGAAGTGTGGTCTCAAAAATAGAATTACAATTTTTGCATTAGAATTCGTATACACCACATACACATATGCAACAAAGGTTGTAAGGTGAAATTATCTATTTCTCAATAACTTATATATACACACACACACACACACACACACACACACACACACACACACACACACACACACACACACACACACACAGACACACACACACAAACACAAACACACACACACACACACACACACACACACACACACTTACACACAAAAAAAAATAGAAGGATTGGTTGATTGCATCCACCTGGTACTCAAGAAGGCTTTTGACAAAGTACCTCACAAGAGACTGCTCAGGAAATTATAAAATGTAGGCGGATTGAAGGGTGGTTTGCTGAAATGGATGGAAGACTTTTGAGCAACAGAGAAATGAGAACAGTTATGAAAGACCAGAAGTCAGAATGGTGCAGTGTGAAAAGTGGAGTTCCTCAAGGATTAGTATTGGCCCCAGTGATGTTCTTGCTCTATGTAAATGATATGACAGAGGGAGTGAATAGTTATATGAGTCTGTTTGCAGATGATACCAAATTACTAAGAAAAATAGAAAGTAAAGAGGACTGTGAGCATTTACAAAAGGATCTAGATAAGATTCACAGATGGAGTAAACTTTGGGAAATGGAGCTAAATGCCAAAAAGTGTAAAGTGCTGGAAATAGGCAGTAGAAGAATAAGACAAAGAGGAAAGTATTAGATGGGAAATTAATGGATAAACAAAACAAATTTTGGAAAAGATTTGGGAGTATGGATTACAGATAATTTGTCACTAGAGAAACATATCGATAAAATCACAGGAGATACATATCAGCTGCTGAGAAATATAAGAATGGCTTTCAAATATCTGGATGAAGAGATGATTAAAAAAATGATAACATCATTGATTCAACCAAAGTTAGAATATGCGGCAGTGATTTGGTCACCACATAAAAAGAAAGATATAAAGAAGCTTGAGAGATTACAAAGAGCAGCTACAAAAATGGGTCAAAGCCTGATAAATTTACCTAATGAAACATAGAAAGACTTTCTAGGTTGAAACTACCAACTCTCGAGAAAAGAAGAGAAAGGGGAGACTTTACAGCAGTGTATAGAGCATCACAAGGTCTCGAAAAAATTGAGAGTTGGTCTGTTTGTGTGGGACGACTGAACAACAAGAGGACACGAAAACAAACTGAAAAGGACTACATGCAAGAGAGAAATAAAAATACAGCTTCCCATATAGAAACATAGAAGCCAGGAATAAACTTGATGCATAAGTAATTAATGCAAGTAATATTCATGTTTTCAAAAGCAAACTGGATAATAGTAGATTTGGAGACGGGACAGTACAAGCATAGCTCTTTCCCTGTATATTACAACTAGGTAAATACACACACACACACACACACACACACACACACACACACACACACACATCTAGTAATTTTTAATACGTTTGTATTTTTTTTTCTTAGCTTATCAGAGTATCCATGTTTTTATTACTATAATTATTTTTTCTTTTTATCAGGATTTTCCTTCAGGACTGGTTTATTTTACTGTTCTTAAGCTGCTTTTTATATTTCGCGTTTAATATGTATTTTCAGCCTTTGGCTGCCTGTACCAATTAACTTGCTTCAATACACCATTAATTATTATGTTTTATTACACACACACACGCACACATACACGTACACGTACACGTACACGTACACACACACACACACACACACACACACACACAACACACACACACACACACACAAACACACATACACGTACACGCACACGCGCACACACACACACACACACACACACACATCCTGGTGTTCGAGGGCGTTCGAATGACCATTTAAATGCTCTCCTCCTAATGCGGCTTCAACTTTACAAACATGGATTTCAGTATGTGTCGCTGAACATTAAATCTCTCGACTCCATTCACTAGCGACCTGCTTGACCCGGACATCAAAGAGAGAGAGAGAGAGAGAGAGAGAGAGAGAGAGAGAGAGAGAGAGAGAGAGAGAGAGAGAGAGAGAGAGAGAGAGAGAGAGAGAGAGAGAGAGAGAGAGATACACAAACTAACACACACACACATACACACATATATATATATATATATATATATATATATATATATATATATATATACATATATATATATATATATATATATATATATATATATATATATATATATATATATATATTATATATACATATATATATATATATATATATATATATATATATATATATACATATATATATATATATATATATATATATATATATATATATATATTTATATATACATATATATATATATATATATATATATATATATATATATATATATATATATATATATCTGGCACAAAGCTTTAATTTCTAAACTTCCTTCTTTCGGTTTTTATCCTTCTCTCTGCTCCTTCATCTCTAATTTCCTTTCTGACCGTTCTATTGCAGCTGTGGTAGACGGCCACTGTTCTTCCCCTAAACCTATCAGTAGTGGTGTTTCACAGGGTTCTGTCCTATCACCCATTCTTTTCCTATTATTCATCAATGACCTTCTCAATCCTACTCAGTGTCCTATCCACTCATATGCTGATGACTCTACCTTGCACTTCTCCACGTCTTTCTCCAGACGCCCAAACCAGAAACAAGTAAATGACTCACGTAGCACAGAGCGCCTAACTTGTGATTTTTCCTTAATTTCAGATTGGGGCAAAGAAAACCTTGTGTTGTTCAAAGCCTCAACAGCTCAATTCCTTCATCTATCCACTCGACAAAATCTTCCCGACATTTATCCTCGCTACTTCCATGACACACACCTGTCCCCCTCTTCTACACTGAACATCCTTGTGCTATCCTTTACTAAAACTCTTAACTGGAAGTCTCATATCTCTTCTCTTGCTAAATCAGCTTCCAAGAAGTTAGGTGTCCTGTGTCGTCTCCACCAGTTACTGACTCTTTACAGGGACCTTATCCGCCCCTGTATGGAGTACGCATCTCACGTATGGGGGGGGGGGCTCCGCCTCCACGCACAGAGTTGCTAAACAACGTTGAGTCATAAGCTTTTCGCCTATGTCCATTAAATAACCACCTGATCTAAAACTTTAAAACTAAAAAATACTTTGTAACAGAATTAATGTAATCTTTTACCAAAATTACAAATAACAAGAAAATATTGCTGCAAAAAAAAATAACATGTAGGCTACTACGTCTTTATGCGACTGTAGAGCACGAAAAGTTGAAAAAATTGACTCAATTT
>JAPQNM010001657.1:10000-17798 GCA_029783475.1 Metacarcinus magister | reverse complement strand
TTATCTTCCTCCTCTCCCTCGTCAAGGTCAATCTCAGGCGAGCGAGGAGGGACCGCCTGGCAGGAATGAAATTTATGGATCCTCCTTCACTACTTCCTCCTCTCTTCCTCGTCTCTTCCTCCTTTCTTATCGCGCTTCCTCTGCCTCTTCCCTGTACTCATCTTCTACCTCCCCTTCCATCTTCTCTCTTGCATATCCTCTTTATCGGTTCTTTTCTCCATTCTTCTCTCTTCCTTAATCTCCCCAAATTTTACCACCACTTATTTTTGCAGCTTTTAATCCTTCTCATCTGCGTATATATTTGTTCCTTCATCATCTGTCTATTTCCTCATTCAACTCTTTGTGTGGGTTTTTACGCTTTCATTATTTTTCATTTGTGTATCTTTCTTTCTTCATTCTTTTCATCTTTTCTTTATTATTCTCGTCTTTTTTTTGTTTTTGTATTGTTTAATTATCTCTTCTCTTCTCTTTCAAATCGTATAAGCACATCCATCTCAAAGGATTTTTGAATTGGTTAAAAAAAAAAAAAAAACTTTCTGGGATCAATATCAAGATTTTCCACCTCATTAATCCTTCACCCAATCTTCTCTTTCACTTCTTCTTCTTCCTTCTTCTTCTTTATTCCTTCTTTACTTTTAAAGGCATATTGTATTATTTCATCATGGATTTATTTTCATTACTTTTTATTCCCATTGTTTCACATACTCGTTGTTCTTCTTTTTATTAATTCCTTCTATATATCTTTGTTTTAATCTTATTTACTTTTTCCCTCCTCTTCTTCTTGCTCTGTATCCCTTCTTCTTCTTTTTCTCATCTTTCTCAACTTTCATCGTATTACATCTTGTCTCTTTCTTTCTCTCTCTCCCCTCTCATGTTCTCACTTTTACTCGTCTTCATCTCTTTCTTTATTCTCCTTTTAATTTCCTTATTGTTTTCTCATTCTTTTTCTCCTTCCCTTTCCACTCTATGCTTTTTATACAGGAAACGTTCTTTTCACCCAACGGTTGAATTTCCTCCAAATTACGTTTTTTTACTTTTTCTTCCAATCCTCCAACCATCCCTTTTCTTTCCCATTTATTTCTCTGACTCTCCCTCCCTCTCCTGAGACGTGCCGTTGTTGCCTTATTCCTAAAGTGTAAAAGAAGATCCGGGATTTAAAGTAAGGGAGGTGAGAGAGGAAAAAAAAAGAGTGAGAGAGAGAGAAAGAGAGAAAAAAAATATGATGTGTCGGGGAAGGAAGAGAGGAGATATGAAATCGGATTGGGAACTCAACAGCCTTGGACTAGCGGCTTGGACACGTGTGGAGTAAAGTGAGGGTGTATGAGGGCCTTGATGTGCAGACAGGTATGTAACAGGTGTGGGAATGAGGTATGTGGATCAGCATCAAGAGCCTTTGGTAATATATGTGATGTGTGAGCTCATGAGACTCTCTGATCCCTACTCAGTGAACGCCTTTCATCATGACTGTCAACCCTTGTATTAACACGTGGCGTCCTTGTGATCGGAAACAGACACTCTCCTATACTTTCCTTCCTTCCTCCCTTCTCTCCATCTCTCCTTCCTCGCCTGGTTACCTCCATCTGTTTCTGGTTAATCGACACTTCCTCCTTCCTCACCTTCTTCTCTCCTATTTGTAATTTAAACACCGCAGAATAGGGCTGGAAAAGGAATCGGTTCGAACTGTTCTTCTTCAACCATTCCAGAATAAACTCTCAACTTCCGAGAACCGGTTATGACTGCACCATTGCTAATCGAATTTCAATATGAGAGTCGTGTACGAAGTCGCACTGCTATAAGTCTTTGAGGGAGAAACGGATCGGAGCAGCTAACTGAATTATGGGGTTTTCGCCTCGCATTGCTTCCAAGTATTTATAAGTGCAGTCTATCCCTGACAGAGGCACCCGAGGCTGGAGTCACGCTTCACTTGTTGTCCTGACCACTCATCAACACTGCTTTTGGAACTGGTTCTGACGGTTGTCAAATTTGCAGTTCCTGTTTAACCCTCTATAGAAAAGCGGCACGTATGGTGATGGCGGATGTACACTCTCTTACACACACATACACACACACACACACACACACACACACACACACACACACACACGCACACACACACACACACACACACACACACACACACACACATACAATGTTTTCATGATCATTTGAATTTATAATTAAATTCAGTAAATAAATGAATACAATATAATAGACTAAAGCTAATTGTTTCCAAAACGAAATATATATTCTTTCAAAATCGATAAGTAGTAAATTATATACCACCATTACAACTAGCGGGTGAAACAATACATCCTGTTAATCATATGAAGTTTCTTGGTATGATAATTGATGAGAATCTTAACTGGAAATGTCACATATATGAAATTTGTCTAAAGGTAACTAAAATATGTGGTTTACTCTATAAAGTCCGTCATAATCTATCAATAGAGGCTATGATCAACATATACTATACATTATGTTATCCTTATCTTATCTACTGTGTGTCAATATGGGCATGTACCGGGTTCAGAGGTTCTCTACCTCCTGGTTGTAGTACCAATATTTTATTTATTGTGTGTAGAACTCGTTACGATAAATCTGTAGGATAAGTACAAGCCTTCCGACACCAACCTCTATTCACTCACCTTCGGAGGCTCTGTATCGCCTAAGTTTTAAATCTAATGTACCCAGAGTGTTTGGCAAAGTAAACAAATAAGACAAGCTTCTTTAGTTTATTTAAATAAGCTTCCCCTGTAACGGAAAGATTATTAAAGACTCTCACACCATTCACTCGCTAACCTAGCTATAAAGAACTTAATTGTAAACCTTAAGATTCCTTACTGTACTCACAACCTTCCTACTCTCGAGGAAGTAGTGTGCGCGTGGGCGTACACACGTGGTCCAGCGGGCTTGTGCGTCGTCCGTGGATGTAGTGGCGTGGGTTGAGGGGGGGACGTGGTATCCAGATACACGTCCACCTCTGTCCTTCCACACGGTCAGTTTCTTCTGTAAAGAAACTCCAAGAAACTCCACCTCTCTCCACACAGCTAGACTCAGCCTCTCCCCCACACACTTCCCTTTCTCCACCGCCAGTTTCTGTACAAGAAACTCCACGTAAATCCTCGCTCCACCTCTGCAAATCCCAGTCCACCTGACGATGATATACAGGGCAAAGCGAGAAATATATACGTGGAAAAAGACTCCTTCCCCAACCTTCGACCTAACTCCACCTCTGCGCCAGCCAGACTCAGTCTCCACTCAGAGACGACTCCACACAGCTAAACTCCACCTCTCCACATAGCAAGGCTCATTCTCCACGTGGCTACCACCTTGGCTGAGCTCCACGTGGCTCCACTTACCTTCACTCCACCTACTCACCACCAGTTTCTTCTCAAAGAAACTCCACGCAAATTCCTCGCGCCACCATACAACTGCAGTCCACCCGACTATGCAAGATTGCAATGGCGACGCGAGTAACAGCGTGGAAAAAGAAATTCACCCCCAAACCTGACCTCTCTCCACCGCCACGCCACACAGACTGACCGTCTCGCCACACAAACTGACTGCCCGTGGCATGGCGCGGGCTGGGTCAGCGCGGGTCGCCGACATGCCACAAGCTGCCAGACGGCGTCACTCTGGTTGTGTTAATTCGTATAACACAACCCCAATTTAACATGCGCGTAAATGTTACACATCATGCAACTATCCCTACAATTAAGTAGACCTGCTTGCATGCAGAAAATGTCTCCCAGCCTGATAATACCCCCCCATGGATATAATGCATTTTGGGTTCTAACTCACTCCTTGTCTGAAATGCTGCAATTTGATTGGTTCAGGCACGTCTTGTTTATGGCGCACCCAAGGAATATTCCACGCCCGGGACGCCGTGACCTCGTCACGTAGACCAAACATTCCAAACCCATGACAAGCTCACCTCTGTCACGTAGGCCCCAAATTCCACCCATGACATTCGCCCCTCCTTTGGAAAATTTTTACCAAGGGAAAAATTTGCCATAAAAAAAACTGCTGCAGACATTTTCTTAGCCATGCACTTATATGCTACCTGGCTCTGGTCATGCATCCTATTAGAATCCAGACACTCACTCGATCATACCTGTGGTGTATGTCACTCTACCCTTAGCTCAGATGACAAGACGAGGCGCCCACAAGGAAAAACCCCATATTTACGTTAAGTTTCATACTAAGGGAAAACTCTAGGGCGCGGCGCCTTGGTCTGGCTTAGGCTTGCTCAGGCTGTTATACCACATTTAATTTCAAGTGTTATGTAGTGCCTGTATGTTAACACGGTGTACATGGTAAATATGTGGTGTAAATTGCAGATGTAACATAGTGGAAATAAATAATCCTGGCTACCTGCCTATTTATCCTATTCAACCACGCCATGCAACACACCATGCGCCTTAGTTACCATGCACGTAACATTGACAGGACCTTCGTTTACTCCGCCAGTAAACGCGACAAAAAATCTGCACCCACGTTTGTCTGGCCTTTTATATATTTCACTGTAAACTGAAACTGTTGCAGGTACAGTGCCCATCTCATAAGTCGCGCATTTGCATTCTTTGAGGTCTTTAGACTAGCCAGTGGCATATGATCGGTTTCGATCAAGAACTGATCTCCGTAAAGATAGAAGTAATACTTCTTAACACCTTCTACCACCGCTAGGAGCTCCTTTTCTACCGTCGAGTAGTTTCTCTCAGCCGCACGCAATTTTCTGCTGTAGTAACTCACAGGAAACAACTGACCATTACTTTCTTGCATCAAAACGGCACCAATGCCCTCCTTTGATGCGTCAGTTCGCAAAGTGAACTGTTTATTGAAATCAGGAAGCTGCAAGATGGGCTCCTTACACAGTAAACTCTTAAGTGTGGCAAAAGCTTCCTCTTGGACACCAGTCCATTGCACATTATTAGGTGCATGCTTCCTCAACAATTCATGCAGCGGTGCAGCAATGACAGAAAAATTAGGGATATAATCTCTGTAATATCCTGTCAAACCTAGGAAGGACTTCACCTGGGTTTTATTCTGTGGACGAGGAGCGTCCCTGACCTTGACAATTTTATCTAATTGGCAACCATATTGTCCGCCGCCAATGACATGCCCTAAAAATGGCACTCTCTCGTGGCCAATCATGCATTTACTTGGTTTGATTGTCAGGTTGTAGTAGTGGAGCCGTTCCATTACTATACTCAGGGTTTCTATGTGCTGCCTGAATGAGTGAGAGTGAATCAATACATCATCCACAAACATCTCTACTCCTTCGATACCTCTCATGACCTCGCGCATAACCTTATTAAAGGCAGCAGGCGAATTAGTCATGCCAAAAGGTAAAGCCTTGTATTGATACAAGCCTCCCGGGGTGCTGAAGGCTGTTACTTTACGACTTTCTTCACTCAGCGGTACTTGGAAGAAGCCTTTGGTCAAATCGATTTTAGAAAAAATCCTAGAGTTGGCCAAAGTCGCAAAAATGGCCTGTGGGTCACTCATTGGCTCGGTATCTAGGCGCGTCACCGCATTCACCTTCCTATAGTCTCCACAAATCCTAATCCCTCCTTCCTTCTTCTTTACCACAACAATGGGACTACAATAAGGTGAGTTTGACTTTTCAATGATACCGGCCGCTTCCATCTCATTAATTTCGCCTTTTACCGCTTCAATCAGCCTGAGAGGTATTGGGTAAGGCCTCACCCTCACGGGCTCCTGACTAGTTAACTGCACGTGGTGCGGCGGCACTCTAGCGATTCCTGGCATATCTGAAAAAATTTCAGCGTAGTGAGCTAGCAATGCTACTAATTGCCCTCTCTCTTCCAGAGAGAGTTGTTCACCTATTGCCACATCCTGAAAGGATTCAGTCTGTCTAGCAGAAACAGTTACTGGGCCAGAATCCTCCTCATCCCCAATCACTACTGCCGCTCCTACCTCTGCTCTCTGCAGCTTGGCAAAACGAGCTTGCACAAATTTTAGGCACCTTGCCATCTCCTTGCTTCTCACAGCCCCCAGACACCTCGTTTCTTCACTTGGTGTGTCTGCACGCTTGCAACCCGCGGCTGTTTCTGCCTCAAAATAACGTTTCAGCATGTTGATGTGAAAGCGCTTGGGCTTTCCATCAATTTCGAGTACGTAATTGAGGTCATTAATGCGCTCCTTGACCGTGTACGGTCCCTTCCATTGGGCCAGTAATTTGTTGCTCACCGTCGGCAACAACACAAGGCACTTTTCTCCTGTACGGAGTTTCCGAAGCCTACATTTCCTGTCATAAAAACCTTTCTGCACATTGCGAGCTCGTAGCAGCTCTAACTTGGCCAACTCGCACGTCTGCTTGAGCCTGTCTCCCAAATCTATGACGTACTCGTAAGTCGTCCTCACTACCGGGTCCGGTACGTCATCATCCCACAACTCTCGCAGTAACTGCAATGGGCCTCTGACAGAGCGCCCATACACTAACTCAAAAGGTGAGAACTGTGTGGAGCTCTGCGGCGCCTCTCGGTAGGCGAATAAGAGCGGTGCAATAAACCGTGGCCACTCTTTGGGCTGCTCAGCCGCCATTCGTTTTAACATTTTCTTAAGCGTGCCGTTAAAACGCTCACACAAGCCATTACCCATGGGATGATAAGGCGTGGTGTGTAGCCCTTGGCAAGCCACAAGGCGGAGTACTTCTGCCATCATTGCCGAGGTAAACTGGGTACCGCGATCACTGAGGACCTGTTTCGGTATACCTACACGGCAGAATATGCCCATCATTGCCTCAGCAACGGTACTAGTTTCTATATTCTTCAGAGGTACCGCCTCTGGCCATCTCGTGGAAAAATCCACCATGGTCAGAATATATCTGGAGCCATCACTAGCTCGTGGCTCGATGGGTCCTACCAGGTCTACGGCTACTCTCTCAAATGGAGAGTCAATAATGGGCAGAGGCTGGAGAGGGGCTGGCTTTATCCTTCCCCTGTCCACAGTTTTCTGGCAAACGTCACATGACCTCACAAATCTGGTAACCTCCAGACCGATTCCTGGCCAGTAAAAGTGCGCCTGGACACGCGTCAGTGTCTTTTCTCGACCCATGTGACCAGCGAGGGTCGTACAGTGCCCTAATTGCATGACAGCTTTGCGATACTTCGCAGGCACCGCCAATTGCAATTTCTCCTCTCCCGAGGTGCTCACTACCCGTCGGTATATCAAGCCACGCTGCTTGACAAAACTGATGAGCTTCTCGTTACTCCGCATGACCCTGCCTTCCATCCATTTCTTACGAACGCCTCGAAGTGACTCATCACTCTCCATTTCCCTTCTAACTTCAGCGCTGTTAGTCAAATCTCCAGGAGACTTGACCACCAGGGGCCTAACAGTATCCCTTCTCTTGGCTGCAGCGCGCGTCACCACTGCGGCACCGATACCGGGCTCTACACCGTTAAGCAAGTCTTCGCTTCCCCTGAAATGACTAGGGTTTAACACTGCATCGGGCGTCTGGGTCACTGCATCTTTGCTTCGCCCATTAGTCACGCCGGGTATGTTACCGATTACTAAATCGTAAAGCGGCGTCTCAAGCGTTACAACCCGTGATCCAGCCTGAGTAAAACGGTGTTTTCACCTTCACACGTATCTCAGGTGCAAATATGGCAGTCCCATCTAGCAGCCACAACCTTCTCCTATGCCCTGTGAGCTCATGTCTCCGGGCCAAACTATGCCTGAGAGTACATATAGTGGACCCGTTGTCCCTCATCACAGTCACCTTCCTATCCCCTACCATGCCCTGACTCAGGTTCAACCGAGAATCATACTG
>JAPQNM010001656.1:97500-107500 GCA_029783475.1 Metacarcinus magister | reverse complement strand
TTTTCTTTGGTTTGTTTATTTGTTTTACTGATGTAAGTCACGTTTTCTGTTTTTCTATATAAGGTCGTTTGAGAGAGAGAGAGAGAGAGAGAGAGAGAGAGAGAGAGAGAGAGAGAGAGAGAGAGAGAGAGAGAGAGAGAGAGAGAGAGAGAGAAATGGGCGGCCATCAGCTGTCTCGAGATAAGGAATGGGGGTCGGTGGAGGGGAGGGGGGGAGGGGAAACACAATTATTTAGGAAAGATGGAAGAGGAAGAGGATGGAAAGAGAGAAGGAGGAAGAAGGAGAATAGGGAGAAAGACGAGGATGAATTGGAGAAATCGTTGGTTATAATGATAATGATGATGATGATGATGATAATGATAATGATAATGATGAATGACACGGACAGCCAACATAGGAAGGAAGAAGAAGAAGAAGAAGAGGTGAAGAATGAAGAAAATTGATAATAATATAATGGAAGGGGGGGGGAGGGAGGGAAGGAGGAAGGGGAGGAGTACTAGTAATATAATATAGTAGTAGTAATAGTAGTAGTAGTAGTAGTAGTAGTTTGAATGGGAGAGGTGGACGGGAGGTGAGGCTGAGAGAGGGAAAGAATTAGGGGAGGGGGTAGGGGGTAAGAAGGAGGGGAGGGAAGGGGGAGAGGCTGTATCTACCTGTTGTTATTATAGTGGAGGAAAGAAGGTTGGGGAAGAAGGGAGGGGAAGGAGGGAGGGGAAGGGGGGGAAGGACAAGGTTACTTTAGATCCCTATAATTCTCCTCCCTCCCCTCCCTCTCCTTCCCTTCCATCCCTTCCCTCCCCTCCTCTCCCATCCCTTCCTTCCCCCCCTCTCCTTCCCTCCCCTCCCTTCCTTCCCTCCCTCTCCTTCCCCCCCACCCCCGTACTGTTCCTTTGGCCGTTAGACCACCGTATCCGCCTCTCTCTCTCTCTCTCTCTCTCTCTCTCTCTCTCTCTCTCTCTCTCTCTCTCTCTCTCTCTCTCTCTCTCTCTCTCTCCTTCCCTTATTTCTTCCTCTCCCTGATTTTTCCCTCCTTCTCTTCCCTCCCCTTCCCTTTCCTTCCCTCCCCTTCCCTCCCCTTCCCTTCCCTCCCCTTCCCTCTCCTCTTTCCCCTTCCCTTCCTGGAGTAAAAGTTTTTGAGATTCGAGGATTGAATGTGTCTCCGAAGTTTTATGGGAAATTCTCGAAATATTTTGAATATATCGAAAAGGGAAAAAGAAATTCCTTGAAGTTGTGGGTTTTTATTTTATATTTTTCTATTTTTCATTTTTTTTTACTTAAAGTTTCGTTCGTATTTATTTATTTAGTTTTGTTTGTTGTATTGATTTTTTTTTTATGTGTGTGTGTGTGTGTGTGTGTGTGTGTGTGTGTGAGAGAGAGAGAGAGAGAGAGAGAGAGAGAGAGAGAGAGAGAGAGAGAGAGAGAAAAAAAAAAGCAGACAGACAGACGGAGATTAAAACTAAAAACACAATTGAATTCACACACACACACACACACACACACACACACACACACACACACACACACACACACACACACACACACACACACACACACACACACACACACACACACACACACACAGGTATATAGTCTATAAAGGAAACTCAGTACTCCATAAAACTATTGAATCTCTTATAATGAAATGAAGGAGAGAAAAAATATCCACTCGAGGGCGTGGCCAGCATCCATCCTTGCGTCACGCCTTGCTGCATTGTAAAGGAAAGTGGAGTCATTTATAATCCTTTAGAGAGTCCAAAATACCATGTTGTTATACGTCAATGATTCATCACGGTTACCAAAGGACTGTTAGATCGTTTATAAATATAGTTCTTGAAGCATTTGTGAAGCTATTGTTAACTTTGGTGAGGTTAGATTTGGTGAGGTTGGGTTCAGTTAGGTTAGGTTAGGTTAGGTTGGATTAGATTAGATTAGATTATATTAGGATAGGTTAGGTTATTTCATTTAACAATTTGTAGTATTAAATAATTTGATGATTTATAAAAATCGTGTTAAACTGCTTTGCATATAATTTTGATGGTTATGCTAAATAACTTGGATCAATTATAAATGAATACCTTCCGTTCTATAAATCATTCAAAACTCTTATTATCCTTTTAAAATTAATATATAACATATAAGGGTATTCGATCCTACATAAGGGGAGTTTGATCCTCTATAAGGTAATTGGAACCTCTATAAGGGAATCGGATTCTCTATATGGGATTGAATCGTGTATTCAGGGTCGGACGAGCGATCTTCCTTTGTTTGTGGCGCAATTAGGAAAGCCTTCAGGTAGTTGAGGAATGTCACAACATCCGCCTTCAATCCGAGAGAGAGAGAGAGAGAGAGAGAGAGAGAGAGAGAGAGAGAGAGAGAGAGAGAGAGAGAGAGAGTGTGTATGCTTGTCCCAAAATGGTTCAAATTCACCACAAGACAATATCAAGAATTTTTGTAAACTGAGAAATCCTCCTCCTCCTCCTCCTCTTTTCTCCTTCTCCTTCGGTGTGCTTTGATAGTGAGGAGGGAAGAAAAGAAGGAAGAAAGAGAGAAGGTAAAGATGAGGAGATGGAGAGAAGGGCAGGGTGAGGGAAGAAAGAGAGGAGAAAAGAAAGGATAGGTAAGCAGAGAGGGAAGAAGGGAGAGGTGGAGGGCATAGGAGGAATAAAGGAAGAGAAATAGAGGGAAGAAGGAAAGACAGAGGAAGTAGGAAGGCCATGTTGAAAGAGATGGAGTAGAAAGGAGGGGAATAAAGAGGAAGTAAGGGAAGACAGAGGGGAAAAAAAATCAGATAGGGAGAGGGAAAATAGAGGAAGATAGATGAAAAGCGATAGAAGGCGTGGAAGGGGAAGGTGATAATGAGGAAACAAGGAGTAGAAGAGGTGGGGAAAGTGGAAAGGGGGGGGAAGGAGGAAAGGAAGGGGAGGAGGTAAAGAAGGGGAAGGAGGAAAGGAAGGGGAGGAATCAAGTGCTTCCCATCACTACTGTGTGTCTGCTGCTAGCGTGGAATGGGCGAGGAAATTTGGAGGTGGGTCATGTGGTGGGGTGGGAGGGTGGGGGGGTTGGTGGGTATCGGGGTTAGAGGAGGAGGAGGGAAAGGGGATGCTGAAGTAATTTTTCCCCGGGAGTCCTTTAGAGTGGAGGAGGAACACATAGGAACACATAGGAAGAACAAACAACAACAGGCCTGCTGGCCCTTACGAGGCTGTTTGTGAGACTACACTATCTACTCTAGAGTGTAGGATACAGGATAGTAAGGGTGAAGGCTTCTCTCCCCAGCCATGGCTGGCAGGGAAAGGAAGGCCAACCAAGACCATACTGTCACTACCACTACTGCTACCACTACTTCCTGGCAAGCGATGTCAGGCCACTAGCGACGTCTTTTGAATCGACATTTCGTAAATTAGGTACATCAGGATGAACTTACTCAAAGTTTGCTACGTTAACGGATAGTATTTTAGTTGTGGATTGGCTTCTAAATATTTGTCAAGTCTATTTTTGAACGTAGTAATTGTTTTACTGTCGACGATATTGGCGGGCAGGGAGTTCCAAACGTTAACGATCCGATTGAAAAAGAAGTGCTTGGCTTCGTTTGATGTGAATCTTTTACCAGTAATCTTAAAAGAATGACGTCGTCTTGTTATATTTGATCGATCAAAAGTAATGTAATCTTCTACATTGATATTATCGAATCCTTTGATTATCTTGAACATTTCAATTAAATCCCCTCGCATCCTTCGTTTTTCTAGGCTGAATAAGTTTAGTTCTTTAAGTCTTTCTTCATAAGGTTTATTTTTCAGCCTTGGAATCATTTTTGTTATTCTTCGCTGGACTCTTTCCAGTTTGTCAATGTCCTTTCTGTAATATGGGGACCAAAACTGTACGCAATACTCAAGATGGGGTCGTACTAGTGAATTATGCAGTTTTAATATGACTTTTTCTGATTTATTTTCGAAAGTACGCCCAATAAAGCCGACCAATCTGTTAGCAGTTTTAACTACCTCTGAACAATGTTGACTGGGTTTTAAATCGTTTGATATTGTGATTCCCAGATCTTTTTCTTTATTTACTGTAGAAAGTGATTTACCATTCATTGAGTACTGAACGTGATCATTATTTCTTCCGATGTGTAGTACCTTGCATTTTTCAACGTTAAATTTCATTTGCCATTTATTGGCCCAAGACGTTAGTCGATCTAGGTCTGATTGTAAGACTTCTCTGTCAATTGTCGTAGTTACTTTGCTGAGAATTTTCGTATCGTCAGCGAATTTCGATATTTTGCAAGTGATCCCATCATCTATGTCATTAACATATATCAAAAATAAGACAGGACCAAGCACTGAGCCTTGTGGTACGCCACTTTTAACGTTTAACCATTGAGAGGAGACACCGTTTAAGACTACTCTCTGCTTACGTTCAGAGAGCCAGTCCAGAAGCCAATTGTAAATGCTACCAGAGATACCATGAGTCATTAGTTTATTAAGCAATCGTTGATGAGGTACTTTATCAAAAGCCTTTTGAAAATCCAGATATATGACATCTACTGCTCTGCTTTCATCGTACGCGTCAAAAACATTGTGGAAGAAGTCTAATAAGTTAGTTAAGCATGAACGTTTATTACGAAAACCATGTTGTGATGGTTTTATTATATCGTTGTCTTCAAGGAATTTCACCACATTGTCACGAATGATTGTCTCCATTAATTTACATACAACTGATGTCAGACTGATTGGCCTATAATTTCCGGGTTGTGACTTGTCCCCCTTTTTGAAGATTGGTGTTACATTTGCACGTTTCCAATCTGATGGAACTTTACCATCTCTTAAGGATTTATTGAATAAGATTGTAAGCGGTTTACTGATCTGGTGCTTGACCTCTTTCAAGATTCTTGGGGAAATTTTATCTGGTCCAGGGGTTTTGTTTGTTTTCATCTTATTGATTTTTTGCAAAACGTCATTTTCTACTATGAGTATATCATTTAAGAAGTTTACGGTCCCTCTAATCTCAAGTGGCTGAAACGATGAACAATCCTCTTCTGTAAATACGGATGCAAAAAAGTTATTAAGGATTGTAGCCATTTCGTTTTCGTCATTTGTGTGATTTCCATGTCCTTTAGTAAGTGGACCGATATTGCAGGTAAGGGCTTTTTTACTCTTAACAAAACTATAAAATTCTTTAGGATTTGATTTACATGATTCCGCTATATATTCTTCCAGGTTTTTCTTGCTACGCTTTATCAATCTCTTAGTATCGCGACGAATTCTGTCAAACTCTACTTTATCATCTTGGCTTTTAGTTAATATGTACTTATTGTACGCATGTTTTTTGAGAGTGAGGCTGTTTTTTATCTCTTCGTTCCACCATTTTGGTTTGTTCTTCCTTGCTGAACGTCTGTATCGATACGGTACACATACGCTTATAACTTCATTCAGTTTTGTGGTAAAGGCCTCCCATGACTTATCAATATCTGACTCTGACAACAGTTCACTCCAGTCAGTGTCTTCTAGAATTGATCGCATTCTGATGAAATTCGCCCTTTGATAATTTGGTACCTTCTCCTTACTGTCTTTTACTTTTATTTCCTTAATTTTCAAATTGAACGTGATTATTCGATGGTCACTAGAACTGAAAACTGGGCCGACATTTACGTTACTGACTAAATCTTTACTTGTTGAAAGAATGAGATCAAGGGTATTTAAGTCTCGCGTCGGTTTCGTGAACGTGTTGATGTAATTCGCTCTCTAATAAGTTCGTGTACAGGTCGTGTCCTGTATGAGATCGTAACGGATTTCCCCATCTCGTTACTGGCAAATTAAAATCACCCATAATAATTGTCTCGCATTGACTAATTGTTTCGGAGATTGATTCGAATAGTAAACGGTCAATTTCAGCGGTGCGCCCCGGTGGTCTGTAAATCAATCCGAGTATTTTCTACTTGAGTTACTCTTTAATTCGATAAAAACTGTGTCAATACCGTTGATGGGTTCTGTTTTAATGGAGATCGGATGGAGCGAGCTGTGAATATATAGGATTACACCACCGCCAATTTTGTTCTCTCTTTCACAGCTAAAGATTGTATAACCAGGTAACTGAAATTCTGCAATGTAATCTCTGTTCGACGTATCTAACCATGATTCTGTGACTCCTATGATGTGGTACTGATCCATCGCCGCGAGAGCTTCGAGGTCTGTAAATTTATTTCTGATGCTGCGAGCATTTACATAACAAACTTTAATATGTGGATCAGCAGTGGCATTAGTATTTGGATCAGCGGTGGCATTACACGGAGCAACTACGACGTCGTTGCTGCTCTCGTTCGCTCGGCGTTTTTTGACCTATTGAGAATAACTTGGTCACTGAAAAGTCTGCCCAAGCGTGCATCCCCAACGCTGTTTAGGTGCAGTCCGTCGTACTGGAAAAGAAGTGGTTTATTATAAAAGTATCCCACAGGTTTACAAAGTCAACACCTTCCTGTGAACAGAGAGAATTAAGTCTGCTGTTGATGGTGCGCGCCTTGCCATAGAACCTCCCGTCAGCACCCATCCTGGGAAGAATACCTGAAATAACGATGTTATTAGTCTTTGTCCTGAACTGGCGGATCATCTTTCTGTACTTTTCCAGCAACTCCTCAGGTCTTGTGGATGACACATCATTCGTTCCTGCGTGGATGATAAAAGAGTGTTATCATCTGCTTCACTGGTGACCTCTCCGTAAACTTCTGTTATGTCGTCAAGCCTGGCTCCTGGAATACAATAACGCTTCCTATTATTTGGGGCACGGCCACTGAATTCTATTAGCTGTCCACGAATGATAGAATCACCCACCAGCCTTGTCTCTCCAATTTCCTCCTGTGTCGAACCGATCACCTGGAATTTGTTGAAAGTTATTTGAGTTAGTGGTTTTCTAGGGATTCTAGCAGCGCCCCTAGGTGCCCTCCAAGGATAAGAGTCTTGAAGAGAGGAGGGGGTGGAGGAGGAGGCGGCTGGAAGCCTCGTCTCTCCAATAGCCTCCTGTGACGTGCTGAGCACTTGGTATCTGTTAAAAGTTTCCGTAGTTAGTGGTTTCTTAGAGCATATAGAGGAGGAGGAGAGGAGGGAGGAGGAGGAGTAGGGCAGTAGTACAATGGAAAAGGGAAGCCCCAACTGCTTGTGTGTGACCGTGTGTGTGTGTGTGTGTCGGTGTGTGTGTGTGTGTGTGTGTGTGTGTCTCGTCAGGTTTCTCCAGGCATGTCACTCGTGGGCCTTGGCGAGACATCCATCGGTATTGTGGCGGGGGGGATGAGGGGAGGGAGGGGTGAGGGGTGAGGGGTGGTGGTGGTGGTGGTGGTGGTGTGGTAGGGAATGGAACAGTCTTGACGGTGGTACATTTCTTGTATATTTAATGTCATCGCGAAGATGAGGTCCTGCCAATGTGTGTGTGTGGCCCGGGGAGCAGGGGAGGGCGAGGTGTGTGCACGCGTGTGTGGTGCAAGAGTAGGTTGGTCCCGCCGCCAGTCCGTGCGGTGCGGCGTGCGTGTTCCCCAGTTGGCGTGCGGCACCCGGGGGGAGAGGACGGGTGCTGGCGTGCTCCGTGACGCGCGCTCTGTGACTATCATCACTACCACCACCACCACCACTCCGCCGCAGCAGCAGGCTGTGTGGCCTTTACTGGCCTATTGGTGGCGCCCCATGCCCTGTACGACTGCGAGGGGAGGCGTGCTGCTGAGACCGCGTGTGTGGGCGTGCGAGTGTGTACTAGTGGTGGCAGGCGTGACAAGGCCTTGGTGACACGCCCTCCCTTGCCGCGCCATGCAGGGCTGGCGAAGGCTGCCGCTGCCGCCCCCGTGACTGACGGGCCGCCGCAGTGAGTCCTGCGGGTTCAGAACACGAAACCGAGAGTTCATTACTGAGGTGTTTTCCTTGTTGAATAGTGTGTGCGTGTGTGTGTTTTTGCGTGTTGGTTGATGTGAGTGCTTGTGTCACCTGAGATGTGTGCGTAGCACAGTAACCTGCTTTCCGTCGCGTGCTGCTGCTGCGCCGCGCCGTCATGTCATGGGTGGTGGACGTGTCTCGCTGTCTGGGCCTGATGGACATCGGCTCCTGCGACATGACCCGCCGCGGCCCCGCACCCCCAGCCCCCACGCGGCGACACACCAAGTCGTCAGGCTGGCTGTTGGGTTCCCCACTGTGTCGTGGCGCCGCGCAGGCCACAGCCACCACCAAGAAGCGGCTGTTGCACCGCAGCGGTTCGCGTTCCACACCTTGTCTCACGCACGAGGCCGCTGCGGCTGCCCTCAAGAGGCGGATGACGGGTGACGCTGGTCAAGGGCGTGAGTCTTTGACCTCCACGCCGGCCACGTCAAGCGGGGACAGTTTGGACGAGCCGCCCCTGCTGGCGGTGCCCCTCGAGGCCCCACTGATGGAGGCAGCAGGAGGCGTGGTAGTGGCCGCGCCTTACGCTGCTCGTACCAGATCTAACATGACAAGGTCCCTCGAGATGCTGGGAATCACAGAGGACATAAAGACACCTGAAGCCTCACCTAATCCAGGTGCGCCGCCCCCTCGCGCCCGCAGCGTGTCACGCCTGGACTGCAGCGTCCACTACTCGGACAGCCCGCCCTTGGTGCCGGCAGGACCGGCTGCGGGCAAGGACTCACCCAGAGGAGTATTCCTGGAGGCACGAGACACGCTAGTGAGTCGTCTGTGTGGCGCGGCGCCCCCTAACGTGCCACCGCTGCCCGACACGGAACACCCCACACGTGTTGGCGTGGCCAGGCACAGGTTTGCCTGCTCGGAGCACAGCCTGAGCCAGCCTGCGCCGCACCGCCGCCCCTCCCACCATGGGCCGGCGCGGCATGGCGGGGGGCGGGCGGGGGGCGTGGGCGGCAGGAGCAGGTCAGAACACGTGCTGAGTAAGTCATCATGGGGCAGGGCATCGCCTCCCCCGGTGGAGGCGGGCAGCCAGTGGTCCATCTGGGCACAGGACCTGCTCGACTCCCTCCACCAGATGAATGAACACGCCCACCGACCACCATCACCAACACCCACCTCAACCTCTACCTCCACCTCCACCCTCGCCTCGGTCACGGCGGCGCCCAGGTGCCGCGCCCCCCGACTCAGCTTTTCCAGAGGTGGCAGCGGCAGGTGTGAAAGGCGACAGGTGAGTCTTGGGGCACTGCATCTGGCGGAGAGAGAGGAAAAAAAAAAAGTATGCAAAGCAGCAAGAGGCGGAAGAGAAGGGGGGAAGGGAGGTGTGAAGGGCGTGCGAGGGCGTAGCGTGTCATCACTAAGCAACAACGTAAACATGGAGAGAAAGAGAACATCGTAATGGACCCAATAACCTTGCATGCTGGGGTGGGGGCGGGGGTGGTCACGCCCTAGAGAGAGAGAGAGAGAGAGAGAGAGGGGTCATCTGCCAGGGCGCCACAGAAGGATCAATATGTGTCCACTGGCGTCCACCTCCTCCTCCACCTCCACCTACATCTCCTCCTCCTCCTCCTCCTCCTCCTCCTCCTCCTCCTCCTCCTCTTCTTCCTCCTGCATAACAGCATATATGAATAAATAAGTGGCTTTAAAGATTACTGCCATAAATAATGTATACTACAACTACTATTACTATTACTACCACTACTACTACTACTACTACTACTACTATTATTACTACTACTATTCAGTGTATTGACTCGAATATTGACACCTGATTCTTTGTGTATTTGAAGTATTGTCGTGTTTCCCCTCGTTTACACTCTCTCTCTCTCTCTCTCTCTCTCTCTCTCTCTCTCTCTCTCTCTCTCTCTCTCTCTCTCTCTCTCTCTCTCTCTCTCTCTCTCTCTCTCTCTCTCTGCATGTTGTTTTCAGTTTGATGAACTTTGTGTATTGATTAAACCCACAGAAACAAACATACATGTGCGTAAATTCCTCCCTTGTGTGTATCTATGTGTGTGTGTGTGTGTGTGTGTGTGTTATCTCTACCCTCCCGTACACAAGTTAAAGTGCACACGTTAAAGTGGCATGTATGTACACCT
>JAPQNM010001656.1:80000-87500 GCA_029783475.1 Metacarcinus magister | reverse complement strand
TCTCTCTCTCTCTCTCTCTCTCTCTCTCTCTCTCTCTCTCTCTCTCTCTCTCTCTCTCTCTCTCCAGGCTATCGATGAAAGAGAGAGAGCATGTGTGTGTGTGTGTGTGTGTGAGAGAGAGAGAGAGAGAGAGAGAGAGAGAGAGAGAGAGAGAGAGAGAGAAAGAGAAAGAGCAAATAAGAATGCTGTAATAAACACTGTGTATGTGTATGTGCGTGCATGTATGTCTGTGTGTGTGTGTGTGTATGTATGTGTGTGTGTGTGTGTGTGTGTGTGTGTGTGTGTGTGTGTGTGTGTGTGTGTGTGTGTGTGTGTGTGAAACGAGTGTGCACATGACTGGGTTAAAAGTATTAGTGTGTTTGTGGGTGCATGAGAGAGAGAGAGAGAGAGAGAGAGAGAGAGAGAGAGAGAGAGAGAGAGAGAGGGGACGCAAAAGAGAGAGAGAGAGAGAGAGAGAGAGAGGAGAAAGGAGAGTGTGGGAGGTGAGTCTGCGCATCTCTCTCTCTCTCTCTCTCTCTCTCTCTCTCTCTTTCTGTGGTGACGTCACGCTCCACCAATCACGTGAGCCGCCATAGGTCACGTGGGCGGCAGGGAGCGTTCCTATTGGTTCTTTGTCACGTGGAAGAAATGATGAAACGGAAAGAGTGAACCGAAAAAAATAAAAAGTAAATAAATAAAATAAATAAATAAATAAATAAAAATAATAATAATAGAGAAAATAGAGAGAGAATATATAATAAACTAGAATTGGAGTGACAAGAAATATATAGATAACAAAAAAGAGAGAGAGAGAGAGAGAGAGAGAGAGAGAGAGAGAGAGAGAGAGAGAGAGAGAGAGAGAGAGAGAGAGAGAGATTGAAACTGGAAAGGTAGAATTATTATTATTATTTGTTGTTTTGTAGAAAAATATTGTAATTGGTTTTTTTTTCTCGTTATTATTATTATTATTATTATTATTATTATTATTATTATTAATTTTTCTACTTCTACTAATACTACAACTATTACTACTAATTAACAAAGAGAGAGAGAGAGAGAGAGAGAGAGAGAGGAGAGAGAGAGAGAGAGAGAGAGAGAGAGAGAGAGAGAGAGAGAGAGAGTACAATTGGTAGAAGGTTAGGTATAGAAAGGGAGGGAGGCATGGGGGGGGCGGAGGGCTAGGTGAGAAATAGTTTTAAAGAAGAGAGCAGAAGGGGGAGAGAAGGGACACGAGAGAGAGAGAGAGAGAGAGAGAGAGAGAGAGAGAGAGAGAGAGAGAGAGAGAGAGAGAGAGAGAGAGAGAGAGAGAGAGAGAGAGCACCGTCTATAGAAATAATAATGGTAATGAGGTAGAAGGACATTGCAGGAAAGGTTTGAAAAGAGAGGAGGAGGAGGAGGAGGAAGAAGAAGAAGAAGAAGAATGGAAGGAAGGAAATAAGGCAGGAAGTGTAGTGCCTATGTTTACAAGACATTAGAGAGAGAGAGAGAGAGAGAGAGAGAGAGAGAGAGAGAGAGAGAGAGAGAGAGAGAGAGAGAGAGAGAGAGAGAGAGAGAGAGACAAGGAAGGAAATGCGCAGGAGATAAGAGCAACACAACGGAAGAAGAAAGAAGATAAGATAAGATACGAAGGAAGGGAAGGGAAGTAAGGAAGAAGTAATGAAGGAAGGAAGGAAGGAAGAAGGAAGGGAAGATAAATAACTGCCACGTGGGATTCAGATTGGCACTCAACGAACGCCTTGAGGAGGAGGAGGAGGAGGAGGAGGAGGAGGAAGAAGAAGAAGAGGAGGAGGAGGAGGAAGAGAAATGGGTAGCAAGTCGTTGAAGGAGAGGAAGAAGAAAGGTTTTTGATGAAGAGAAAGAACGAGGAGGAGGAGGAGGAGGATAGAGGCATACAAGGAAGAGGAAGAAGAAGAAGGAGGAGGAGGAGGAGGATAGAGACATACAAGAAAGAGGAAGAAGGAGGAGGAGGAGGAGGAAGAAGGAAAGTTGAAATAATTAATGAGATGCTGAAGAATGAAGGAATTAAGGGACAAAAGATGATGAAGGAAGAGGAGGAGGAGGAGGAAGAGGAGGAGGAGGAGGAGGAGAAGAGGAGGGTCACGTAATCTATTAATTCTCCATTGAATGACGGGAGGAAGGATGGAGGAAAGGAGGGAAAAGTGGAGGAGGGAGTATTGGGAGGAATAAATGAGAGAGAGAGAGAGAGAGAGAGAGAGAGAGAGAGAGAGAGAGAGAGAGAGAGAGAGAGAGAGACACACTATTGTTCACATCACCTTAATTAAAATCTTGTAATCCTATTTTCCATTTTCCTCCTCAATTCACCCCCCCTTCCCCCTCCCCCCCCCAAAAAAAAAAAATTAAATACATTAAAATGAAAATTAAAATGTTTCCCCTTATTAGTTTCCCTAGTTTTCCCTATTTATTTATTTATTTTTTTAAGGCTACCGGGTCGTCCCCTCTTAATTATATATCTTCCTCCTCCTCCTCCTCCTCCTCCTCTCCTCCTCCTCCTCCTCCTCCTCCTCCTCTTCCATCTTTTATTCTTTATTATGCGTCACCTTTTCATGTCCTTTCCAGCAGTTATCTTTACCTCTCCATCATCATTACCCGCTTTCCCTTACCCCCCCCTCCTCCCCTCCTCCTCCTCCTCCTCCTCCTCCTCCCCTCCTCCTCCTCCTCCCCTCCTCCTCCTCCATTCTTGTCACATCCACGCCTTTGCTCATTCCATATTAAAACAACATTGCTCTCTCTCTCTCTCTCTCTCTCTCTCTCTCTCTCTCTCTCTCTCTCTCTCTCTCTCTCTCTCTCTCTCTCTTCTCTCTTTTCTCGCTCCCCTACCAAGCATTGTGCTCTTGAATGTCTCCTCACAAAATGTTGGTGCATTCCCCTCCCCCCCCCACCCCAACACAACCTTGAAATGGGAGGGGGGGTAGAAAGGAGGGGGAGAAGTGTAGGGTAACTGAGAGAGAGAGAGAGAGAGAGAGAGAGAGAGAGATATTGAGATTTTGCATATAATTTGAATCGTTTATAAGGTTTTAAGAATTTAATAAGAAAAGCAAATGTGTGTGTGAGAGAGAGAGAGAGAGAGAGAGAGAGAGAGAGAGGAGAGTGTGTGTGTGTGTGTGTGTGTGTGTGTGTGTGTGTGTGTGTGTGTGTTACCATTACTCTTATGACTCCGTTAACACAAACCTATTTTTCTTCCCTTTCTTCCTTTCCACGCCACATTATTTTTCCTAATCTTTCTTTTTTTTTCCTTTTCCTTCGCATTTTCTTGTTCGTCTTATTCGTTTTCGTGTTTTGTTTTTTTTTATTATTATATGCGTGCAATTGGTTTGATTTTAGTATTATCATCATCATCATTATTATTATTATCATTACCTTCTCCTACATTGCACTTCCATGTGTATTCGTAAGGTCAGGTAAGGTAAGGTCAGGTAAGGTAAGGTAAAGGTAAGGCTAAGCAGAGGGAGTCTCACATATACAAAACCTAACCTAAGGGTAGAATTGCTGGCCTTTCGCTCCTGCCGGGTTGCAAAATTCACAACTCCTCTGTGTATGTATGTATGTGTATGTGTGTGTGTGTGCGTACTGTACGTGGTTTACATGTGTGTATGTCAAGTTGGTACGTGACAGGTTTGTGCGCTGGAATTTGATACGAGGTGGCTGGAAGAAGAAGAAGAGGAGGAGGGGTGGGGAATAAGAAGGAGGAGGAGGGGGAGGATAAGAAGGAGGAGGAGGGGGGGAATAAGAAGGAGGAGGGTGAATAGCAAGATGAAAAGAAGAAAAAAAAAGTTTGGGCAGGAGGAGGAGGAAGGAGGGATTAGCAAGATGATGTAAAAGGAGTAGGATAGGAAGAAGAGGAGGAGGAGGAGGAGGTGGATAAGAAGAAGAAAAAAGGTGGAGGAGGAATGACACAAATATTAAGTTATAAGAAAATATGATCCTGTTGTGTGTGTGTGTGTGTGTCTGTGTGTGTTAGGAGTAGTAGTAGTAGTAGCAGAAGTTATAGCAGCAACAATGACAATAACAATAAGCAAACAATATACCTGTACTGTACCTTACCATCAAACCATCCTTCTTTCTTTCCTCTCTTTCCTCCTCCTCCTCCCTCCTCTTTCCCCCTCCTTCCTCCTCCCTCCTCCTCCTTCCCTCTCTTTCTCCTCTCACCTGACTTAACGGTCCGGCATAGAAAATGGTTTTATGCTTTAAGTTCGTGTCCCGCGTTCGTGTCTCGTTCTGCATAATTGTCTCAGTTGTTGATGATCCAATTTCCCCTCAGATCGCCACGCTGGGGTGAGTTGGGGGGGGGGTGTAAAGGAGGGGAAGGAAGGAAGGAAGGGAGGGTGGATGGATGGGTGGGTGGGTATGAGAAAATGTAGACACTGGTAATAAAGTAAATAGACCGAGAAGGAGGGAGGGAGGGAGGGACGGAGGGAGGATAGGTAAGAGAAGGGGAAGGGGGAATAAGAAGTGTTGGAGAAGGAGGAGGTGGAGGTGGAGGTACAAGTGTTGGAAGAGGTGGTGTGTATTGCTACAAAGGGAATGTGCGAAGTATGTACAGGAGAAGGAGAAGGAGAATGACAACGACTAAGAAGATGAGGGAGGCGAAACAGAGAAAAATAGAAAGATGCGTAGGCAGCGTTAGAGTGGAGGTGGAGGTGGAGGTGTTGGAAGCAGAGGAGGGGAGAAAATAGGACATGGAGGTGGTGGTGGTGGTGGTTCCAAAGTGGTGATGGCAGAGGGAGTGTCGCCTCTGAAAAATTCATCGTCAGGAGCGACAGGTGGCCGCGCGGCGCTGGTGACCCCGTGACCTGGCGTGGCGATGATGGGCGTTCCCCCTTAGTGGTAGGCGGGGAGGGGCGGGGCGTCAGTCGGTGGGCGGGGCAGGTTGCTGGAGGAGGCGAGCAGCACGCCCCCCCCTTACCCACCACCAACACACCCTCCCGTTAGTGGCGTCGGAGGCACTTTTCCCGTTGTGTTGTGGCGCCCGTTAGTGGCGTGCTGCAGGAATTGACACCGGCGTGCGTCGCTGTGGTGGGGAAGGGGGGTTGAGGGGCGGGGCGCAGTGCTTGGTGGCGGGGGCGGCGGACATGCCCGCCACAGCAATAATTCATGGGTGCATCACACGTGCGCGCCTCCCTCAGGTATGAAGGTCGAGTGTGTGCAGCGTGCTGGTGGAGGCGAGACCAGCGGGCGTGAGTGGCGGACGCGTTGGCACGGTTCAGCAGGCGGCGCCAGTGCCAGGGTGTCAGGGCGGCGTGGCGGCGGTCATCGAGGGGCAGCAAGGTGGCGGCGTGTATAGTGAATAATTTCCGCGGAACTTAAAGAGAGACGCAACGTTAGGGACGGAGACGGCGGGGCGAGGGGCCGCCTGGCCGTCGCCCGCCAGTCCTCCGCCTCACCTGCACTGGACGTGACTGTGTCGCACGGGGGGCGGCGCGCCACACCTCACCGGCAGGAGCCTCACGCCGGGCGGCGAGTGAGTGAGTGAGTGAGTGTGGCGGCGCCATGACCACGGAGGGAGCGAGGCAGGCGCCGGGCAGCACGTGAGCCAACGCTCCTGCCGGCGGCGTCAAGGCAGCGATGGTGGTGGGGGAGCGCGTTGCTCCGCCCCAGCAGCGTGCCTGCAGGATGTGTCGCACTACCTCGGAGAGCGCCAGCCTCCAGCCGCCCAGGGAAAAGGTTCGCCTCAGGTGCCGCAGCAGAAGCCTCAGCGTCAGGTTCGCAGAGACTGGAGATGGCGGCGGCGGCGGCAGTGCCGGTGGTAGTGGTGGAGGAGGAGGTGGAAGTGGAAGTTCGCGGCGCAGCTGCTCGTCGCTGGTGCCACCACAGCACCGCGTGTCTCCTGTCCGCGCCGCGTCCTGCTGCACGGTAGAGGAGGAGGCTCCCCTGCCGTCCCGTCAGCCCGTCCAGCCCGTGGGGTCATCGGGCAGTGGGCGACGGCGGTGCACATGGAGTCGTGGGCGGCGGGGCAGCCCTCCCCCTCAGACCAAACTCACCTCCGCTGCCTACAGCCACTCCTCCCTCGAGCTGTGCCCCGACGAGGGCTCGGAGGAACGGAGGGAGTCACGCGTGAAGGCACTGCTGAGGGGTGTGGGCTCCCTGCTGCGTTCCGGCAAGAGGAAGCTGCTCACGCCCTCCGTGAGTGTGTGTGTGTGTGTGTGTGTGTGTGTGTGTGTGTGTGTGTGTGTGTGTGTGTGTGTGTGTGTGTGTGTACACGTTCTCCCCGCCGCCGGCACCGTCAGGATCCTGCGGGATGATGTTGCGTCGGTCATGCGTCTGGCGCCGGCGAAGCCATGACCTTTATCTCTCTCTCTCTCTCTCTCTCTCTCTCTCTCTCTCTCTCTCGCTCTCTTGCTCTCTTGCTCTCTCGCTCTCTCGCTCTCTCTAATGTTTTGATAGAAGCACCGACACTTATAGAGGCAGACAGGCAGGCAAGACAGACAGGCAAGGTGATTCTGGTCGCGTGCATGTGGTGACCGGAGCCTCGTGATCCAACAACCTGACCCTCACCCCCCTGCCATGCCCCCGTGTCCTTCCCCCACCCCATCACACCCCACCCCACATCCCCCCTTGTCTATACTGCCCCCCACCGCTACCCTCCCCAACCCCCCACCCCATCACACCCCACCCCACCTCCCCCCTTGTCTCTACTAACCCCCACCGCTACCCTCCCCAACCCCCCACCCGCCCCTCGCTGACCACACTGGGGGTTCTGTCTTGGATTTATCCCCAGAGGAAAATAATATAATTGTTTCCCCATCATTCCTTCATCCCTTCCTCCTACCCTCCCTCTCATCTTTCCTCCCTCCCTCCTTCCTTCCTTCCCTCCTTCCTTCATTTACTTACTCATATACTTACTGGCTCGCATGCTCTCTCTCTCTCTCTCTCTCTCTCTCTCTCTCTCTCTCTCTCTCTCTCTCTCTCTCTCTCTCTCTCTCTCTCTCTCTGGCTTTTTCCACTGTCCGTACATTCTTCCTTCTTTCCTTCCTCTCTCGCTTTACCTCCAACTCTTCCTCTTTACATCCCTTTCTCTCTCTCTCTCTCTTGCTCTAGCTCTCGCTCTCCTTCCCTCCTTTGCCTCCTTTCCTTCCTTCCTCCCTCCATCACTCATTCCTTTCCTGCCTCATTTATTCTTTCTTTCTTTCTTTCTTTCTTCCTTCCATTATTATTGTTCTCTTTCCTGCTCCTCATTTATATCGTACAGTGCTTCCTCCCATTTCTTTATTTTTCTCTTTCTTTCTTTCTTTCTTCTTTTTCTTTTTCTCTAACATTTCATCCTCTTCCCTCTCTCTCTTCCTCCCTCTCTCCCTTCCTCCCTCTCTCCCTTCCTCCCTCTATTTACCACTCTCACATTCTCCCTCCATGTATCAATCGGTTTATCCCTCCATCTCTCTTCCTCCCTCCCTCCCGCCCTCCCTTCCTCCCTTCCTTAATTTTTCTCTCCATCTATCTCCCTTCCTCCCTCCCTCCATCTCTCTCTCCCTCTCTTTCTCTCCCTCCCTTCCTTCAAACGTGAGC
>JAPQNM010001656.1:62500-72500 GCA_029783475.1 Metacarcinus magister | reverse complement strand
TGTATTTTTGTTCTAGTGTTGTGTTGGATAAGAGGAAAACAATGATAATTATAAACAGTAAACACTCTTCTTAGTAGTTCTGTGAATCTGTGTTGACGTTGAAAATGCGTCATTGTATGTATAATAATAAGTGCTGATGATGATAATGATGATATTAGCTAAAATAATAATGATAATAATGAAGCCACAAAGTTTCTCTCACCCATCATTGAGAAAGAACATTTTTACACCCTAACCTCCCACCTAACCTTCTTTCCATATGTAAGCCCACTCTACTGTTTCCTCTCTCACTCCCGTTCTACTCCTCACCCCTTCTCTCCCTCCCTTCCCTTCCCTTCCCTTCCATTCCCAACCCAGTAATGAAGGAAAAGGGCTAAGGCATCCCAGAGCCAAGCTGGATTCACAAGTTTCACACGATACAGACTTATAAAAACCCTTGGATTTCCCACGAAGTCTAACGTTTGTAGGATCATTCTTAGAAGACTCCTACTGTGTTTGCGTCATTGTTTGCTTATCCTTGCGGCGTATCCCACGGAGCAGCCTTGTTACTTTTTGTTTTATTCATTAGAACTGCTACACGTGAATCAAGCAAGTGAGCGATAGCGTTGAAGTGAAGGCTAAAAAACTTGTCCGTAACGTTGATGGAGGGGTGAGGTAACGCTCGCTGGCTGGGACTAGCTAGCTGGCTGGGTTCCTTACCGAGATGCCAACACGTAATTTGTTCTGCATGGATGATAATGATGAGGAAACATTCATGATGGGAGTGTTACCACGCCTCTGCACGACCCTCATTGTGTGGCGGTGGAATAATTAGTCGTTAACCAGGGCGTGGAGTGTCAGGGTGGAGGGCCAAGAACAGCGTCGTAACGGAGGGTAATTTACGGTCAATTTGTCGAGCGGTTGGTTGGCTGGGGCGAGTTGGCATCGTGGCCCATCCTCCTCCTCCTCCTCCTCCTCCTCCTCCTCCTCCTCCTCCTCCTCCTCCTCCTCCTCCTCCTCCTCCTCCTCCTCCTCCTCCTCCTCCCCCCGCGGGCAACTGGCAGGGCTGGCTGGGCTAGGCGGTGGTGGGCGAGGCAAAGCGAGGGTCAGTGTAGGCAGGCAGTCAGTTGGTCCGTTTCTTACCCTAGTGGCGGTCCAGTACAAGGCAGGAGTAATAGAAGTAGTCGTAGTAGTAGCAGCAGCAGTGGTATAATAGTAGTAGTAGCATCTGGCGCGGAAAAGTTGCAACCACACACGCATTCTCTCGTTCTCATTTGCATTCCACTAACTGCTCTGAAAATATACTCTGCGACATAATATTAGTGTATAAATGTGCATGTGAACAGTTGTGCATGGAAGAGAAGAGAAGAAGAAGAGGAGGACGAGAATAGCTACAACGCAGGGCAAAGACTGACTGGGAGAGGGAGGAGACCCGACTGGAAGCAACTTTTTCTTTTTTGCGTGTGTGTGTTTTCGTGTGTTTGACAAGACTTACCAGGCGCTCGCGGACCTAAAATAGACAGCCAGCATCCGTGTGTGTGTTAGTGTGTAGTGTGTGTGTGTGTGTGTGTTAAAGGCCGGCATTATGGTGGTGATCTACACGGGTCTGCAACAACTGGTTAAGGTGCGTTGAAAAAAGAAAAAAAGAAGAACGAAATCCGCAAGTATGATAAAAAAAATAAAAAAAAAGTTAAGAAAAAAAAAATAAAAAAGAGGGAGATGAAAAGTTTACGTTCAATGTTAGTTTAAACAAGGGTTGGCATGTTTGTTCATTTTGCAGTCTCGGGAGAAAATGAAGAAACTTACCAAATTATGCAATAGTGACAGTAATGCAGTAGTAGTAGTAGTAGTAGTAGTAGTAGTAGTAGTAGTAGTAGTATAGTAGTAGTAGTAGTAGTAGCAGGTTCTTACACTTATACTAATACGTGCTTCAGGTCACGCCAACACCTGAGGGGAACGTACATTACTTCACAAATTAACGTTCATGTGTGTGTCAGGTGTTTCAGTATGTCATTATTACTGCTCTCTCTCTCTCTCTCTCTCTCTCTCTCTCTCTCTCTCTCTCTCTCTCTCTCTCTCTCTCTCTCTCTCTCTCTCTCTATCTATCTATCTATCTATCTATCTCTCAATATCTCAGCATTCCTTTGATCTATCTCCGTCAGAGTTTAGATTTTTATAAGAGAGAGAGAGAGAGAGAGAGAGAGAGAGAGAGAGAGAGAGAGAGATTTTACAGCTTGAGAGAAGTGGGCGGACTGGAAGGATGGAAGGACAGAGGGTTAAGACCGCTGGCTAGAGAGAGAGAGAGAGAGAGAGAGAGAGAGAGAGAGAGAGAGAGAGAGAGAGAGAGAGAGAGAGAGAGAGAGTGAGAATGAGAGAGAGAATGTTACAAGTCACTGAAATATTCTGATACAATTCTCTGAGCGTGTTTCTTAGCCAACTCAAAAAAAAGAAAAAAGAAATTATAGTCGATTCCAGTATTATTATTATTATTATTATTATTATTACTGTTACTATTATTATTATTATTATTATTATTATTATTATTATTATTATTATCATTATTATCATCATTTGCGCTACTATTGACCTTTCTTTGTTTTTGTAGTGGTGGATTGTGGGTAAATAATTAATTTGAACATAGCAGTAAGTTAACCTTTCCGCTCTGTCTCTTTGTCTGGTCTGATAATTTAAACCTTTCTTACCTTTCGTAGAATATAATATAACTGGAACGATATTATTTCCTCCCCTAACCTAACCACATTTTTTTTTTTTTTTTTTTACCCTAAGTACTTAAATACGTAATCGTTGAAATGTCACCTAACGACTTTATTCCGTTTGAATTTGTAATAATTATTCTCCTTTTTTTTCCTTTACTTTCTGCTTTTTTTCTTGTTCACCTATATATAAGTTAATAATATTATAACATTAAACATTTTTTTTTTTTTTATTCATAAGTTTCACACGCTATCAATAACATTTGTGAAATTCATAACACCAAACATTATTATTATTATGATTAAATATTTTTAAAACTATCTATCACATTTGCATTGTTGAAAAGGGAAACATAAAAAGAAGAACAGAAAATAGATGAGAAAGCTAAGCTACGATTATCTATATTTTATCCTAATATATGTTATTATTATCATTATTATTTATTTTATTTATATTTATGTGTTACTTAAAAGTGTTGTATATCTTCATTAGTAATACCTTGCGTAATCAAAGTGTATATACGTCTTTTTATTTATTTTATTTTTATTTTTTATTTTTTTGTTTTGTTTTGTTTTGTGTGTGTGTTTACCTTCAGAGAACCTTGCATTTGTTTGTACGGGGTAACATTTCCATTGACGTGTGCAGTGTCTATGTATTTTTTTTTTTTTCTAAGGTTAAATAGAAGGTTGAATGTAGCTTGAGGTGTGACGAGAGAGAGAGAGAGAGAGAGAGAGAGAGAGAGAGAGAGAGAGAGAGAGAGAGAGAGAGAAAGAGAAAGAGAAAGAGAAAGAGAAAGAGAAAGAGAGAAGGTAGGTAGGCAAGTAAGATTGTTTAGCAGGAAAAAAAGATTGTTAGTAAACTTTTATTTCGAAGTTTACAATAGTTAGGTCTCTCTCTCTCTCTCTCTCTCTCTCTCTCTCTCTCTCTCTCTCTCTCTCTCTCTCTCTCTCTCTCTCTCTCTTTCTCTCATTCATTTATTTCCTTATATCCTTTTTTTTTTCTCGGTAGGAGTATAAATAAACTGTTTGCAACCTTAACCTATTCACTCCTCCTCCTCCTCCTCCTCCTCCTCCTCCTCCTCCTCCTCCTCCTCCTCCTCCTCCTCCTCCTCCTCCTCCTCCTCCTCCTCCTCCTCCTCCATCTCTTTCTTCTCCTTCCACGTATTCCTTCCACCAACCTCAACCTGCAAGACACATGTTAGGAAACGGAAGGATGAGATGAGTGGGTGGTACGGAGGGAGGGAGGAAATGAGGAAAGAAAGTGGAGGGTGGGGTTAGGTCATGGTTGTTATTATTATGTTATGGCCTTTGCGTCAAGCTATGTATATTGATGTTGTTACTTGCATTGTGTGTGTGTGGGTGTGGGTGTTTATTATTAGTAGTATATCGATGTTTTTTTTTTTTTTTTCTTCGTCTTCTCTTCTGCTTTCGCGTGTGTGTTTGTTTATGTTTGTATTTCTAGGAGATGGTAGCTGTGTACGATACCACTGTTTACACTTTTAATGTTGGTTTAGTAGAGGATACGAATACATTTTAATATTTTTTCATTTTATTATATATTTATTTATTTATTTATTTAATCATTTATTTATTTATTTATTTAATTTTTTGTATGAAGGAATGAAAGAATAAGACGTGTTTTGAATTCGTTATTGTTGTATTTAATTTGGTTTTGTTTTATTGACTCATCGCTCCGTCAGTTTATATATGCATTCGTTTTATTTATTTATTTTTATTTATTCATTTAGCTTGTTTTTTTCTTAGTATTTGGTACATTTATCATCTTGCTTTGTCTTCTTTTTCTCTTTTCTTTTCTTTCTTGTATCGCTCGTTCACACCACAACAAAGAAAGGTTCGCTATAGTAACGACTCCCTTTGAACCAAACTGGCGCCAAAGGAGAAGACGACGAGCCTAATGATAACAACAACAATAATAATAATAATGATACTAATGTTCCAAGGTTGATTACAATACATACCCTTCGTTATATTATATTTTGTTGTGGATCTTTCTTTCTTTCTTTCTTTCTATTCCATTCAGGATAACCATTTATTTTTCTCTCTCTGTTAACGATCAAAATTGTATAAATGGTATGGAGATATCGGTTTTAATCCTTCAGACGAAGCCTTTGTTCCTGTCTGAGAGAGAGAGAGAGAGAGAGAGAGAGAGAGAGAGAGAGAGAGAGAGAGAGAGAGAGAGAGAGAGAGAGAGAGAGAGAGAGAATCGTGTTACTCGGTGATAAAGTTTTTTTTTCTCTTCTTTTTTCATTCTCTAATTACTTTTATAATGTATTTGATTGATTCTAATATTGCTTTGTGTTCTTTTAGTTCCTCTCTCGCTCTCTCTCTTTCTCTTTCTCTCTCTTTCTCTCTCTCTCTCTCTCTCTCTTTCTCTCTCTCTCTCTCTCTCTCTCTCTCTCGCTCTCTCTCTTTCTCTTTCTCTCTCTCTCTCTCTCTCTCTCTCTCTCTCTCTCTCTCTCTCTCTCTCTCTCTCTCTCTCTCTCTCTCTCTCTCTCTCTCTCTCTCTCTCTCTCTCTCTCTCTCTCTCTCTCTCTGACAGCTACACTCGTATCCCCTATTGATTAAAGTCGTTTTTTTTTCTCTTCTCTTTTATTTATTTTCGATTTCCTTCACACATTGAATCAGTTCTAAGTTAGTGTTCTGTTTTATTCACATTCCATCGATTAGGGCGTGTCAGGCTTATCGTGAAGGAAGGAAGGGAGGGAGGGAGGGAGGAAGGAAGGAAGGAAGGAAGGGAGGGAGGGAAGGAAGGAAGACTTATAGCAATAATTATATTAGATTTTATTTTTTATTTTTTATTTATTTAATTTTTTTTTCCTCGTCTAATAGTTTAGTTTATCATATTTTCCTCCAATTATCCCTCGTTTTCTGTGCATTGTTTTTCATTACGTAATTGTATGTTATTTACTTCTTTTTTTTTCCTTTTTTTTTCTGTTGCGTAATTTCATATTTTTTTATTACATTTTCTATTCATATATATATATATATATATATATATATATATATATATATATATATATATATATATATATATATATATATCGTATTTGTTATTCATATTATTATTATTATTATTATTTATATATATTTTTTATACGTAATTATCTTTTGTCTCACTATTGTATATCTATCTACATTTCACTCTTTGTCTAAGTTCGTATTTCCACCACACTCAACTCTTTGTCTAAGTTCATATTTCCACCACACTCAACTCTCTGTCTTAATCCGTATTTCCACTCATATTAATTTCCACATTTTCTATTTTTCCAGGCGAGTCTAGCCGATGACGGGAGCGGCACTGGTAGTGGCGGCGGCGGGGGGCTGCGGGAACCCAACTCACGGGCGGTGCGGCGGACACACAGCGACGTGGGCGGACGAGGAGCCACCTGCTACTCCCGACAGATGTCCACGCCACAGCCTATTAAAGTCCGCCCAGCACATAGGCTACCACAGCACAACACAGCCTCCCTACACAGAGTCAAGAGGTAAGTGGTGCTGTGTGTGTGTGGATGAGAGGGAAAGGAAAGAGGAATGGGTGGTGTTTAAGGATGTGTGTGTGTGTGGGTGTGTGGGAATATTAGGAACACGTGAGTGGGTATGTAGGTGTTTGGAGAGGTGAACGTACAGGTAGGTATAAGAGTATAATAAATGGAGTGTATGCAAAGGTAGAGATTTATTATAAGTGAAAAGGGTAATGTGGTTATGTGTGTATATGTATTTTTGTGTGTGTGTGTAGAGTGAGTGTAAAATGTATAATGGATATAGCTAGCTGTGTGTACGAGAGGGTTGAGTGTTGCTATTGGTTTAGACTTTAGAGCAACACAACAAGATGGAAAGCAAACATACATCCAATATATATATACACTACACTTTGTGGTGGTATATATAGTTTTGTTCACCCGGTTTGTGTGTGTATGGAATGAAGGTTAGGAAATACTCGGTAGTTTTAAGAGGTAAGTCAAGTGTTGGTGGTACTGTACATATGAGGGAAAAACACCTACGTACCTTTCTTTGCTCTTGTTCTTGATCTTGTTTTTCCCTTTTTCTTCTATAAATTTGTGTTCTAGTCGAGCACATTCTTCTCCATCTTTTATCTTTTACATTTTTCTTCTGTTTCTTCTTTCTTTTCTTCTTCTTCTCCGTAACCTGTCAGTCCATTACTTCACTTTCCCTCAATCAGTCTAGTATCCTCCTCCTCCTCCTCCTCCTCCTCCTCCTCCTCCTCCTCCTCCTCCTCCTCCTCCTCCTCCTCCTCCTCCTCTCCCCTGTCCTGTTATTGTGGTCCCATCTGTGGTCACTCTTCCTCGTAGTCCTCATTAGGTCTTTTATGTGACCAGACGATCTCACTCACTCACTCCTCCGTTGTTGACATTCTTTGCTCACTCACTCACTCTCTCACGCTCTCACTCACTCACTCACTCACTCACTCACTCACTCACTCACTCACTCACTCACTCACTCTCTCTCTCTCTCTCTCTCTCTCTCTCTCTCTCTCTCTCTCTCTCTCTCTCTCTCTCTCTCTCTCCTCTCCTCTCCTCTCCTCTCCTCCCAGTTTATAATCTATATGTGTGTGTGTGTGGGTGTGGGTGGGGATGCGAGGATTATAAAATTGTCTTTGATTCAAATATTTTTTTTGAAGTATTTTTAATTCATTGATATGATTGATTGTGCATCGTATGAAAAACCACAACTTATTTGATTTATTTATTATTATTATTTATTTTTATTTATTTAGCATTAACTGAATAAAAAACTAAAAAAAAATATTGAAAGAGGATTGATTGATTGTAAATTTAGTGAGGTTTCTTTTTTTTTTCTTTCTTTTTTTATCAGAAAAATATTCGGTTTTTTTTTTATATCACAATTGTATGTTTGGTGTTATTGTCAGTCTCCTCCTCCTCCTCCTCCTCCTCCTCCTCCTCCTCCTCCTCCTCCTCCTCCTCCTCCTCCTCCTCCTCCTCCATCCACACTAAAATACTATCCGTTAACGTAGCAAACTTTGAGTAGTTCATCCTGATGTCCCTACTACGAAATGTCGATTCAAAAGACGTCGCTAGTGGCCTGACATCGCTTGCCAGGGAGTAGTGGTAGCAGTAGTGGTAGTGACAGTATGGTCTTGGTTGGCCTTCCTTTCCCTGCCAGCCATGGGTGGGGAGAGAAGCCTTCACCCTTACTATCCTGTATCCTTCACTCTAGAGTAGATAGTGTAGTCTCACAAACAGCCTCGTAAGGGCCAGCAGGCCTGTTGTTGTTTGTTCTTCCTATGTGTTCCTATGTGTTCCTCCTCCTTCTCCTTGACCTCTTCCTCCCTCATTTTCCTCCTTCCTCTCCATTTCTTTATCGTTGATTGTGCCTTTCCCCATCATTATTTTTTCCCTTCACCTCTTCTTTCCTTCATCTTTCTTTGTCTCCTGTTTCCTTGTACTATCTTTAGCTATGTGCCCTTGTCTCCTATCATATTCTCTCTCTCTCTCTCTCTCTCTCTCTCTCTCTCTCTCTCTCTCTCTCTCTCTCTCTCTCTCTCTCTCTCTCTCTCTCTCTCTTTCTCTTTCTTCCTAAATAGTATAACATCTTAAAAATCTTCAGAAATCAGTGGAATGACCTTACGAGATAGATTTATAAGTAGTATAATAAGTATAAGTATAAGATCAATAGATAGATAGTTAAGTGGATAGACTTGTAATACATATAAGTGTACATGTATATTACAGTAGAGATGCATATCGATGTTCAAATATTTGGCTGAATGAATAGACCAATAGATAGATAGAATTCGTGTAGTTTTGTATCTTCCAATTAGCTTCTTTTTTTTGGTCTTCTTTGTTTTTCAATACTTTCATACATTCAAATAAAACTGTATCTGCGTTTTTTTTTATATATATATATTTTTTTTTAATCTGCAATAATCCACAAATACAGCAATATCATCACGGCGAAATAATTGAATGTTATGAATGTTTAAAAAAAAAAAAATAATAATAATAATGAATGTTTACTTAAAAGAACCAACTCTGCTATTACGTATGACACTAATTAGTAAATAAAAAATAAAAAAAACCTGTGAATAATTAACTGAAAAACGTAACTAAACTAATGTTATAATCCTTCAAAAATAACTATATGTATATACGTAGGCTTGTATACTAAACTTTTTTTTTCTTTTTTTTCCACACATACATTGAGTTAACGGCGTGTGTGTGTGTGTGTGTGTGGTGTGTGTGTGTGTGGTGTGTGTGTGTGTGTGTGTGTGTGTGTTTTCCCATGGCTGACAGGATGTTATGCTCCTATGAAAATAACGATTGTGAATGAAGTCGAATGAATAATAATGTCGAGAGAGAGAGAGAGAGAGAGAGAGAGAGAGAGAGAGAGAGAGAGAGAGAGAGAGAGAGAGAGGAATGACGAAGGATACTGATTAAAGAGGAAGAGGAGGAGGAGGAGCAGCAAGAGAATGAATGACGTTCAATAACAATAACATTACTGACCTTTGACTTTCCTCCTCCTCCTCCTCCTCCTCCTCCTCCTCCTTCTCCTCCTCCTCCTCCTCCTCCTCCTCCTCCTCCTCCTCCTCCTCCTCCTCCTCCTCCTCCTCCTCCATATATGCCATGCCTACTCATCCTTATTTCCTTCCTATTCTCTCTCTCTCTCTCTCTCTCTCTCTCTCTCTCTCTCTCTCTCTCTCTCTCTCTCTCTCTCTCTCTCTCTCTCTCTCTCTCTCTCTCTCTCTTTTCCTTTCCCTATGGTTGTACTTTACTCTTTTCCTATTCATCGCCTCACCATTCTCACTCACTCACTCACTCACTCACTCATTAACTCACTTTCTCACCCAGCAGCAGCCTGAAGAGGAGTAAAGGCTCATCCCACCTTCGACGTTCCATCAGTCAGCCTTTAGACTTGGACAAAACTGGTTCCTCTTACGACACGCCCACCTCCAGTCTCCGCCGATGCCGCAGCCCCGATGACGTCCCCTACCAGAGGGCACCAGCGTCGCCCTTCCGCCGGGGACATCCTCAACGAAGACAACACTACTTCGGAGGATGAAATCGGGATGTCAGACTCAGAGGACTTCAGGGGCGATCTGAAGAGAAGTTTAGATGAGGTAATGAATTGGGTTGGATTGTAATATTTCTTTCTTTTTCTCTCTCTTTTTCCAATCAGGACGAGAATTAGGGTTGAGTGTAAATTAAGAGAGAGAAAAAATGTGGATAGAGATGAAAAAATGGGGTCTTGTGTATACTTATTATTATCTACTATTTGTGTTTCTCTCTCTCTCTCTCCGTCTCCAATCA
>JAPQNM010001656.1:40000-55000 GCA_029783475.1 Metacarcinus magister | reverse complement strand
GGACCAGCGGTACGTCCACTTCTTTGAGGCGTGTCGGCTGTTGCAGGAGATGATTGACATTTCCCTCGATGGGTTCCTCCTCACCCCTGTACAAAAGATCTGCAAGTACCCACTCCAGCTGCAAGAACTGCTCAAATACACCAAGGTAAGATAAGAAGACACAGAGGGAAGGGTGAAGCAGATGGTTTTTAAGGAAAGGGAAGGGAAAGAAAGATGTCAGGGTAGTGTGCTTTTTCTATCTATATATCTCTCTTTTTATCTCTCTATCTATCTATCTATCTTTATTTTGTAGAAAGGACAAATGTACACAGTGGTTAGACATTACAGTAAAAGGTGTTGATGATATAGGATAATGATATTGCTTTTTGATGATGATGATGAGTGAAGGTGACGGTGGTAATTGTTATTCCTTTCCTTACCTCCTCTCCCCACCCTCCGCCCCCCAGACTGACCACCCAGACTACAGCAGCGTGAAGGGGGCGTTGGAGGCCATGCGGGACGTGGCTCTGCTGGTCAATGAGAGGAAGAGAAGGATGGAGTGTCTGGAGAAGTTAGCGTCCTGGCAGATGACTGTTGAGGGCTGGGAGGTGAGTGGCTCTTTACATTACCCATTACAGTACACTTTCAAGAGGAGGATTATAGTACTATAATATACATGTTCTCTCTCTCTCTCTCTCTCCGTTAAGTGAAATTGAAGGTCATAACATTTATTTATTTATTTATTTATTATTCCAAGGTCTTATCTGTTACAATATTTTTTTCTATTGATGTATTTGTATAATTTCTCTCTACGTACATGGAATAGTTTTGATATTTTTGTGTGGACGTTGAGGCAGAGGTGAACCATAGCTTTTGGGAGTGTTAAAGAAGAGTGTGGAAATATGATAAATGTCTGTAGAAGAAGCAAAAAGGGGTAGTATGTTATTTTGAGGTAATTGTATGGCTTTGAGGAATGAATACTGAAGGTGAAGTCAAGGTAAAGGATAGAGGTGCTGGAAATACACACAGTGCTTGAGAACATGATGTGCTTTGACAGGGTGAGGAACAGGAGGTCAGAGTGATGTGTGGAAATCAGTGTATAGCTAGCTGGAAAAAGCAGACCAAGGAGTACTGAAGTGGCGGTGTCCTATACAAAGAATGGAGTTAGGTAATGATTAAGAGAATATATAGATCATATGGAAGACCAAGAAAGGGATGGAGTGATAGGTTCAAACTAAGAAGCAACAAGTATCTAGGACGATGAAATAAATGTAAGAGATTTTCCAAAAAAAAACTTTGAGCTTCCTTCAAAATGAGAGGAAAACAGAAAGACATCAATAGATAGTAAATTTAACACAAAAAATAAAAGGGGGTGATCTTAGAATGTGTTTACCTGCACTACCTAACCTAACCTAACCTAACCTAAGTACAGGAGCATCAGTATATTCATCCACTTTTCATAACCAACAAATAAGAAAGTAAGACGTAACACCACCAACAGATTAACACAACTTTTCACCACCTACAGGGACCGGACCTTCTGGAGGAGAGTTCCCAGTTGATCCACCAGGGGGAGGTGACCAAGGGGGCGGGCGGGGCCTGGCCTAAGGACGTGACGCTGTTTTTGTTCGACCACCAGTTGGTTTACTGCAAACGTGACTTGCTCAAACGTAACACCTTCGTCTACCGCGGCCGACTCAACCTGGACATGTGTGAAGTGGTGGACCAGACAACCAATAAAGGTGAGGCAACTGTGGTGTGTGGTTGTCATGATACTTATGTGGTACTTGTATGGTGTTGTCTGTTTATGTCCTCACCATCTTTACCACTTTATTTTGTTTTGTTCCTTCACTTCCTGCCATGAGTGAATGAATGATGTGACCCCATGAATATTGACTCATCCTTGCCTCCTTGTGTTGCCAGACTCAAGCTTCAACATGAGTAATGGCTGGAAGATCCACAGTGTTGCCAAGAACAAGTGGTACACCTTCTCCTGCAAGACCACCTCAGAGAAACACAAGTGGATGGAAGCGTTCAGGTGAGTGATGATAAATAGATTGATGTAGTAATATGTACGTGTAATGTTTATTTTATTTTATTTATTTTATTCATTTATTTATTTATTTATTTATTACATCCCAAACCTGTTATGTGATTATTGCATATGTTATCATGCATACGTTCACTTGTGTATTATCTGTGTAAGTGAGTTCTGTATTTAGTGGGTACAGGTAGGTAGGAGATCAAAACAGTGTAAGTTTAATGACACTCTATTAGAAGTTGTTATTAATATTTAAGTGATTTTTTTTGGCTATAAGAGAAATATTTATCATGATTTAGGTGACACACTGGATACTTACTGTCATGCTATTGTTGTGGAACTTATTACACGAGGGATGGTAAGAAGTATTAGTGTGGAATGACTTTTATCGTTGAGTCTTCATTGGTACAGCATTGTGAGGAATGATGTGTAAGTATGAGTGTATGAACTGTATAACATTGTGGAAGGCAGGTCGTATTCAGATCACTTTTCATTCGTTACATGTAAGTATATGTAAGTACATTTTTCAACTTAGTATGACTGTAACCTTTAATTTCACAACCCATTCCATCTATCAGCTTTAATTTTGAAAAACCAGTTAATCTCCAAATGTTTCTTGATGTACAATTATTATTCTATTTCATTTATTTACATACTGTCCATGTATTTACACTTTCTCTTCTAAAATTTTCTAACCCAACCCAACCATTTCTCAAACTTATTACAACCCAGGCTCTCGTCACCATTTTTTTTAATCTATTCTGTCGCTTCATGTAACTAACTAACTAATTAACTAACTAACACTCAAACATTCCACCAACAGGAAGGAGCGAGCGTTGGTGGCAGCAGATGAGAGTGCCGGCTTTGTGGTGGGAGAGAAAGCCAAGCATCTAGCAAGAGTGGCGGCGCGTAACCAAAGGAACCGACCCAAGAGACCAAGAAGTAAGTGTGGGTCAAGGTACAAGTAGAAAGTATAACCTGTTTATATCTAGTTGAACATCCTCTCAAAACACACTAGTCAGGATACTTACAACCTATAGTTTTTTTTTACGCTATTTATTAATTAAGGAACATGTCTCCCTCCTCATAGTTAAGAAACCGCTAATATATGGTAGATGATAGGAATAAATATAAACAGAAACAAAAATTAGTATAGGGAAGAGGAGGGAACAGCAGCAACATCTGTGAAAATTCATACTTTTTTTTTACTGATCCACAAAGTTTCAATTAATTCAAATTTTTGGTTTCGCTATAAGTAGTGAATTTTTTTTTAGAATAGATACATGGGTTAGTGTGTTGAAGGGGCCAGGGAGGAGGATGGGGTTAGGAACTCTACATTCCTAACTTACACTTATGGATTCCTAAGTTACAAGGGCATAAGGTACTACTTCTTGTGTGTTCATTTTTGTAACTCAATTCATATAAGCTGAGAATTCTCTACATACAAACAAGTTAGCCAATAATTGAACAGCAAAAGATAGAGATTGAAACAACTATACACTACAATAAGTTAATCCTTCATATGCTAAGTTGATTAATTCCTGAACAGTATTTAGTTACAAACCTTCTAACAAGACATATAATATAAACTTCACACATTTATGAAGTTCAAGGTAATGAGAAATAGGTCTGCAAAATATACTTCCATCAGGCTAGGTAACCGATAAAGATGAAATACAGAGAGGATAAGAAAAATAGCTTCCATCTTTTTAATGAGGAGAGGGAGATAGGGAAAGGAAGTAATAAAATATCTATCAGCTTAGGGTACAAAGGGAGGAAGAGGGAAAAAAATTAATCTACGTATCACTTTTTGAGAAGGAGAAAAAAAATGTATTGTCAGCTTCAAAAGAGAAGGATGGAAGGAAAGATGAGAATTAAAAAAAAATACTCAACCTTGCCACCAGCACCAGCACCAACACCAGCATTATAGCACCACCAGCACCACACTTCCCTTGCACCACAACTTACTGTACTGTACTGTATGTCCACCCAGCATAGCATGACCCTCACATAAGGCCACCCATAAACTGCACCTCTGCACTTGTATAACCCAAAACAACAACAACCTCAACCTCAACACCCATGACCCACCCCGTAGAGACAGCATGTTCATCCCAACCCAACCCTCACATGTGCACGCCTCTCAGCATGGCACACTAGAGGCAGCACATGGTATAGTTAGTGCCAGGCATCCATCCATCCCTCCCTCCACCAATACCAAACATCCGTGTAAAGACATGTTCTAACACAGCAGACTGACTCCTGTGCAGCATGATGTAATAGTAGCAATGTTAACCTGGCTAGTGAACAAGTATATATAAAGAGCTATTTGATCACCACCACCTTAGCGGGAGACCATCAACACATTACTCATAGGACAAGGAACCAAGCTGAATATCACAAGCAAAGTCCATGACCTTTCCAGAGTAATGAATCTGAACACCTTCATTTAACACCTCACTTTGCAAACTTCCATGTCATTTAGATACGACTTGACTGGAATTTCGAACCTAAAAAACGTATTGATTGCTTACAAAACAGATGTCTTCTATTATTGAGGCAGACATCAGGATATCCACACACCACCCACCATCCACCCTTCAATCCCTCATTCAAGTGTGTGTGAAGGAGTATAGGAGACCACACCCACTCCTTTGTGACTCCTTCTTTTTGTTTTATGGATGTATACGTATTACAGTGTGGAATGAAAGTCCTGCATTCCCCCCACACTCCTAGACGTCTATAAAACAACCACCTCCATTATCGAGAGGTGCCTGTGCAGTGACAAGATGAGAGAGAGAGAGTGAGAGCTAGCTATGAAACCATGTATGTAAGATGGAATGAAGTGTGGTGTGGTGGAATGGGTGGAAGAAGAAAAAAAACAGTTGAATGAAGAGTGGAGTTTGAAAAAAAGTGTTGTATATGAGTTAAATTAATGGTCCTAGAAAGATAGCAAGACCACAGTGAAGACGGAAGGATAGGTTAGGAGTACAGGAGTAGAGGAGGGAAAAAAAACTTGAGGAAGGAAAGAAGGATTGCTTAAATAGGAGAATATAGAGGTTCTTCTCCTGTATCTAGCTCCTTAGGGGACATTCCTTGAGAGTGTGAAGCCTCAGAGACTATAGATAGATAGATAAATAGAGTGGAGTCTTCAGGTGCATGTAGAGCCAACCGTAGCCTTGACAGTATCCTAAACACATCATTCTTAGAGGTTCATAATCATTGTGGATTACTCCTTAACAATGGTATCCACACATGTATATCACTTTGGCTGGACAACCTAAATGTGTCCTGCCAACCTTTCCTCTTCACTTGACTCGTTTTGATCAGTTTTGTTTCTGTCTTGTGTGTGTGTGTGTGTGTGTGTGAAGCAAAACACATGTAACCACAGATATGATGAGACCTGTAGGAATAGTACTTTTATTTATTTATTTATTTATTTATTTTTTTATTTTAGATGTAGGAATTCTAGTGAGTGATTATTGCATCAGCACTTAACAAGATTATGTACTTAGAATGCGCTTAATGACATGAGAGTCACCACCACCCTTTCTGACACAGTCGTATGTATAATTCATTCAAACAACAGTGCATGAAAGAAAGAAACATGAATTTGGTTAGAGTTAGAGGCAGTAGTTTATGAAAAAATGTTAGTAGTATTATATCTGGTAAAGGTGAATGAATGAATTGTTTGATGATAGAGGTGACCAGACACAACACCTGAAGGCAACGTGTTAGATCACCTGAAGAAAATAATATAAGAGTGAGCTAGAAGAGAAGATACAGGAGTGAAGTAGTTGATTTAGGTGGAGGAGGAAGATCTAATGGAGTGTAGAAGAGAGAGAGAGAGAGAGAGTGAAGAATGAACTCTAATCAAGCTTATAATCAGTGATACGAATGACTACTCTTCTCCTGTGACCATCTCCAATCAGAATCAGAATAGATGATCATTTATATTCTTGGTTTATAAAAAAAAAAAAGAGAGAGAGAGAGAAAAAAAACAATTCTCCAAACCCATAATTTGCCCATGAAACAGAATGAGGAACACGAATTATCTTTATTTTATTCTATTTATTTTATATATTTACTGTATACGTATATATATTTTATATTTTTTTGTGACCAACATTTCAGTTTCAGTGGCCAAAATTTTCCGATGTCTTTGTAGCTCACGAAGGACCAGGCAAAGCATTTATTTATTTATTTATTTATTTTATTTTTTAATTTTTTTTAGTTTTCTATTTATTTTGTATGCATCTTATAGGCTACATACTATTCTGCACACTCCCCACACACCCAAACACACACACACACACACACACACACACACACACACACATATAACATTTAATTCTATGCTGTTTGCTGTGTGAGAGAGAGAGAGAGAGAGAGTGTGTGTGTGTGTGTGTGTGTGTGTTACTGGCTTTACTGCGGAGATGAGATAGAGAAAAATCACCACCACCACCACTAGCACTACCACTACCACTACCACTACCCTACCACTGCTACCCCCACTACCACCACTACCACTGATTGCTTCCACTCCCTCTACCACTACTACTTCACCACCACCACCACCACCACCACCACCTAATCCTACAGAGGACAACATATAATAAAGATTAAAACATTTAGCTTCAACAGTGTTACAAGTGAGGAAGTGGAGGGGACACAACGCACATTTAGAGGTGTGTGAGGTGGTAGTCTTCACCAGGTGTTAGGTTAGGTTAGGTTAGGTTAGGACAGAGTTAGTACTGTAGTAGTGACACCTTTTATAGATACAACCTGACCAACCAACCAACCAACCAATCAGCTTGAAACACAAAGTAAATGTAGATATTCCTTGTGTATTCATGTTACAGTGAGTTATTTTTTTCATCTCTCGGCTGCTAATGTTTTCCTTTTAACAAACAAGAAGAGAACTTTTAATAAATACTTATACCCTAGATTACTGCATTCCTGTAATAATAAAAAACAAAAAAATGAAGTAGCATAGCTTTCCATTAAAAAAAAAGTAGAGAAAAAGTAGCCATTGTCTTCCAGTTAGATCCAAAAAAGATAAATAAATAAATAAAGGGAAAAAAATTATTGTCCTCTGAAACCGCTTGGTGTGTTCGTTCCCTCACAGCGACCAAAACTCACAAGCGCGTCCAGGCTATGACTTACGCTCAGGCCGAACTACTAGTCAATCTTGATCCTGATTCCCGCTCCAATAGCCTGCCCTCAGGTGTGCAAGGGCCTGAAGGGAAGAAGAAAGGCAAGTGTCTGTGTGTGTGTGCGTGTTCGTGTGTTGGTGTGAGCCGCCGCACTTTAGTAGACTGTACAGTAGCACGTCTTTCCTCCTCCTTTTCTTCCTTGCTGGGTGGCTGGCTAACTTGGATTATTGGTGTACATACTACTACTATACTTACGATGGCTGTGGTGGCGTTGTGGTACGTACTACTTACTGTGTTCTTCTGGACCTGTTTGTTTGCCTTTAGTTTTATATTCTTCCTTCCCCCTTGATCCCCCCCTCCTCCCCCTCCTCTCCTCCTGTAGTAAGAAGTTCTGTAGTGGTGGTGGTGGCAAGGTTGGCTTTGGGAGAGGAAGAAGGAATATATAAAAATAAACTAAGTATTCTTTGTTGCCTTGCATTTCTCCTCTTCCTCCTCTTCCGTTTCTCCTCCCATCACCATCACAGACAGACACATCCCACCCTGACCCCACCCCACCCCACCCTACCCTGTTGTAACCCTGACCCACCCTGACCCACCTATTCCCTTACTAACCTCTCTAACCTCATGCTGGTGTCACCCTGGGAATGTTGGGTGTGTTGGTTAGCTTGGGTGGAGGTGCATCACTAAGGATATGGAGAGAGTTGAGGGACTGAGAAGGGAAGGTCAGGCCAGTAACCCAGTGTCTCAGGAATAAGTTGTGTTTTTTTTTCTTCAGTTTTTCCTTCATAACGAAACGGTGGTGGGTATTTTTTGGGTTTTTTTTGTGGGTATTTTGCTTCAACGTCAAGGCAATCAATATTTATGTTTCCTCTGGCTCAACATTGCTTTTTTTTTATATATATATATACATTTTACATTATCATTTATTTGTCTGTTCCTGTGTTTTTAGCAGACTTATCGACTTGGTTTTTATTTTGTTGACTTATTTGTTTTGTTTGTTCAGGTATGTGGTTCAGCTTTGGGGGCCACAAGAAGGGACGAGGCTCGGGTCGGACCTTGGGCCAGATCCAGCACCACCCTGTGTGAGGGGGCGAGGCCGGGCGAGCAGCGCACCGCCCCCCACCCCTCTTCCCCTCTGTGGCATGAGCCCAGGAGGTCCCCCAACACAGCCCACCAGCACTCGTGACTTGCAATCTAACCACAGCCAAGTTTCCATCGGCTTCATCGCTTGTGTAAAAAAAAATAAGAAAAGAAACGAAAAAAAAAATAATGAAAACTGCTCTCCACTATTTTGTACACACTTGTTTACACTGAAGATGTTCCAGGTGTCTCGTACGGGTCACATTCGGATGACGTTTTACACACCCGACCCAACCCAACCCAACCCCACCCACCCCACCTAACCTAACCCCAAACACAACAGAGGTGCATTAAGTTGTCTGCCGGAGAGGTGGTGGTGAGAGTGTCAGCCTCAGCCTCAGTCATGGCCTCTTGTTTGTCTTGTCTGTCTGTCTGTCTGTCCGTTAGTCAGTCTGCACCACACGATGTTCTTCACCAGCAACCCAAGTCAGTCCTGGGAGAGTCACATCCCTTGCAACATGATGTGTATGTTGCAAGGTGGAGGAAGCAGAAGTCTAGTCAGCCTGGCTTTATGTGTCGGGTGACCTGTGGGTATGTGGTGGTGATGATGATGATGATGATGGTGATGGTGGTGGGTTGTGGCAGAGCAGTAATGATGATGATGGGTGTGGGTGGAGGCAGAGCAGAAGGTTCTTGTGTGAACTCAGTGCAACGAATGTCTTTGTGCCACCGAAATGCTCTTAATTAATGAAAGGCTTTTTCACCTCAACTCTGGAAACTGTACTTGGATGCATCGTCTTCTCATCACATTCCTTCCTTCCTTCCTTCCTCCAGTGTCATAGGACGGAGATGTTGTCAAGAAAAGGAAGTAAAAGAGAAAGGAATTGGTGGAGCAAGGTGGTGCCAAGGAAGGAGGGAGGAGTAGTGGAAGGAGAATGGTCTGCAGTCATGATGGAGAAGGAGGAGAGAGTACAAGGAGAAGAATGGCATTAAAAGTTTTGGGAGAAAAAATAAGAAGAAAGATGATGGTAATGACAGGGAAGAAAGGTTGGAATACTCAAATTGTGCCTCAATTCTCTGATACATTCGCTCATAGCTTGCCTTTTGTGCTGTGTTTCGAGTGACCATTTTGTCATCATGATCTTAAATGGCAGTCTCCTTTTTTTTTTTACATATATATATAATTCTATTGTTATTTTATTTTATTTTCAGGTTTGTGATTGTTGTTTTTAAATTATTATTAAATCATTATTACTACATATATGTATTCTGTTACTTTTTTTTTTGTTCTACACTGACCCTGTTTTGAATTAATTAATCATCGATGTTACCACCACTTGTAAATTCCTTGTTCTGATTGCTTGTTTGTTTTTTATTCAATTTATTATGATGTCATTTTTTCTGAATTTTTTATATATAACACTTGTTGTAATAATAATAATAATAATAATAATAATGATAATGGCCATCAGTATATCTGGGTGGTGTGTGTCACGTCAGGCACAAAAAATGTATTGTTTAAGGATGAATCTTTTTATATGATACGCTTAATATCACTATAGTTGTACATGAAAGTAAGTGTCAAGAGAAGATGGCTTATGATGACTAATAATAATTATGTACTGTTACTTCATAACCTAGTGTGACCCGACAACATTGTGTGCAAGACTTGTGTGATGTTACAACAGGTTTTTTTTTCCCTCACTCTCACTACAGTATTTGTTCCATGTGTGAGTGTAGGAGAGAGAGAAACAAAAACAAAAGAAGTTATAAACACACCTCATTCATAGTAGCATACATAACTAAGCTCCTAGAACCATAAAACTCACGTTGTAGTTAAAAAAAATTCAAGAGGTTTTTGTGATGTGAGAGTATACTGGAAGGGAACAGAGAATGCAATGCTCTTCCTGTAGGTACATACATACATACATACAAGATTGAGGTCCTGTCTCCTCTTCACCAGTATGGCAACAATGCTAACTGGCTGGAGTCTGTGTCAGCTGTGGTGTTCTCAGTGTTTGTAGATAACGAGTGTCATTAGAGTACATACAAAGAGATTGATGTCTTTTTAAACTTGATTCGGTGTGTGTAAGTGAGAGTGTGTGTGTGTGTGTGTCAGTATGTCTTGTTTTTCCTTGGTGTTAACATTGCACATCACCAAATGGATCCTTAACCGCATCCAATTGACCTTGACAACCTCTGCATACGTAAAATGATCTTCACTCCCATCCACTTTCTCTTTCCTTTTTTTTTTATCATCCTAATCCTACTTTTTTTTATCTCACGGGTTGAAGCAAGAACTTGAGGTTGTGTGTCGTGTGTGCAAAATTCAAGCACAAAATTCATTCCAACATGTTTCCCTTTCGTCTAAAAGTTATAATTAAAAAAAAAAAAATGAGTTGTACACTTGCCCTTGATGGAGTATGTATGTGTGTGCGTGTGTGCCCAATTTTCCTTGTGTGTCTGTATTCGGTGTTAGTAAGAGCTTTCATCCTAATCTTTGTGTTCAGCTAGATGACTATAGTATATTTTTTTCCCCCCCATCTTGTTGTCATAGTGTGTCCTGGCTGCTGTGAGTTGTCTGTCTGTTTGGGGACTTCATCTTGTGCCTGTCTAATAGTAAAGATCTTCAGCTGGTAATGCAAAAGAGAAATGATCTTGGTGATTGGGTGATATAAATTTTTCCTGTTTAATGTAAATGATGAGTAATTGATGATAAGAATAGTTTTTTTTATTTTATTTATGTTTTTGTGTGTGCAAGTTATTAGTAATGTAACACTAAAAATATGTGCAGCAAACACTAAGGAACAGAGTAACAAAGCATTAAATCATTGACTTTAATATATATGTAGTATGTCCTTGTAGAAAACTTAATATTGTAATAGTTTGTTTTAAAGATAATGTCGTGGACAACATTGATCAATAACAGAACTAAAGGGAAATGGGAGCAAAGGAAATAATGTCTGATTCATTCAATATTGAGACATACTGAAAAGCTGAAATAATGTCCACCTAATTGCCTTAACCATGTGCCAACCCAATTAAACTTTACTTTTGAACGAAGGAAGGAATGGCCGCTACACAACAACGTGTACTACATAAGCTCCGAGGTTGGATTCAAAAGTTAACACTCTTGATTTTCTTCATCTGTGAAGAGTAATATATCTCAGGTGTGTGAGGAAGGAAATAAAGAGCTAGAAAAAGCAAGCAGTATTGTTGTTTTGGGAGGACTTGAGTTTTGTGTATGAGAAGAGAGGCTTAAGTGCTACTTCAAACAAATAATAACTGTACTAATGCTTTAAAACACTTTCTGTGCAAAGTGTGTTGGTGTGTTTGCGTGTGTATGTGTATGTATGTGTCAATGTAATCAGCTGAAATGAATACTATTAACGAAACTTCTTCCTGAGGCATTGTGCTTGCCAGTTTATCACACTCCTACCAGCCAGCCAGCCAGCCAGCCTTCCCCTGCATTGGGGGGACAAGTGGCAGCTGGTGTGGGTGGCGTTGGTAAGGGCAAGGCGGCCTACTAGTACTGTTCTCCAAGGCTGCCGTCTTCGAAAGTCTCCAAAGACACTTAGGTGTACTACATTTCCTATTTTTTTACTTGATTGTCTTTCGTGCTCTGAGGTGTGTCACGGTTACTGCCCAAAGAGAGAGAAAGAAGCTTTACGACCAGACCTGAAACGTGATTAAGCTATGTAAATATCATATAACATTTGTATTCTGTTATTGTTCTTAATCTGTACAGTGATGTGAATATATGTATTCATTGTAAATTTGTAAATATAAAAATTTTCCTATGTGGTCATCTTTGTGTCACTGCATCACCTCACAACAATAATTGTATATATTTTTTCCCTTCTCTTTCCAAGGTGGCAACACACAAAACATGTCTTCTGCTGATATCCAACGAGCGTTCAGCGTCACAAGGAAATGTATATAGTGATGCATCTTTGTACCTCTGGCCAATCGTCGGCCTTCATTTCTTCAACCAATCACATACGAGTAACCACAACGTGTTCACTTTGTATTCGAAGCTTCACATTTAGTTCTGTGATGTGTTGTGTGCCGGCAGTTCGTCGTGGCAGCAGAAGAGGAAATTTGCATTGATTGTGTGCACTGCCTGAGTTAATCACGTAGTCATAAATAAACCTTTGTTATTAGAAGCGCCTTTAAAAACACAAGAGCAGGGGAGTATTAAGTGAAAAGATTCCTTACATACCATGCATAAGCTAGCTGCGTTTATTGATTAATTAATTACAACACTGGTATCTATATGATTAAAGCATGTATTCTTTACGTCTATTAGCTGATATTTTGGCGGGCGAATAAGCGTTGGACCAATCAAGACGCGGCTAGCTCGCGCATGCTCAGTACTGATTTCTTTTCGCAAGGTGCTGTTCTGTTTATTGCTGCCCAGTTCCCAGACAGGTCAAAAGGAAGTGGTGTGGATCATTAATAAAGCATCACAGACTAAAAGGTAAGTGGTTTTCTTATTTACTTTGACAACACATGCCATTTGATCAAGGGGTCGTGTTGGGGTGAAGGGGCGAAGCCATACCTCTGTTTGAGCATAATAAGATGGGGTTTAATTGTTTATCGTTCAGCGAGGGACGGAAACTCGCGCTAGGGGAAGGGATTGGGTGGCTTTGTGGTTCAGTGCTCGGCTCGTGAACTAAAGGTTGAGGGTTCGAACCTGGCTCATGGCAGCTTGTTGGTCTCGTTAATTATATGGTTTATAGCCCAGTGCAGATAAGGTTAGGATGAATAATTGACTTTAATTTTTAAAAAGTTTCACGTATTCCTTTACTATATAAATTACTTTTGTATTCCTCATCTGTAAACCAAAGTCTCTGAATACATGTTGATAGTATTAAGAAGAGGGCGAGGTGTCAATATCAGTCAAAATGGTTTCTTAGTTAAAATATTATACAATTATAAACCGGCATGATGAATATTTATGAATATCGTCATTTGAAAACTGAAGGACTTTTAAAATCTGCATGAATGTTTCTTCCCCTTCTGTTATTCCTCCTCTTCCTCCTCTTCCTCCTCCTCCTCCTCTTCGTCCTTCTGGTTTGTTTGCTCCAATGTTTGATCTCCTTGTTGTTCTTTCTCCTTGCTCTATGCCTTGTTCTCTTCCCTCTCACTCTCCCTCCTCTCACCTCTTCTTTCTTATCCCACCTCCCTCTTACCCTCCTCTGACACCACCACCATGAACAACAACAGACTTCTTCCCTTCCCCATCACCTACATACTCCCGTACCCCTTCCCAATCCTCCTCCTCCTCCTCCCTAACACAACTACCCAACTCTTCTCTACCTTTCACTCACCTCCTTCCTCCCTCACTACCTTGTCTTTCCCCTCTCTCTCTCTTTCTTTCACTCTCTCTTTCTCTCTCCTTCCTTCCTTCCTTCTTCCTCTGCTTTCACTCGAGTCTCCGTCTTTCTAAATATTTGACGTGTATGTGAAAATCGGTAACGTGAACGAAATGTAGTGATTATAGACTATGTTTAGTGTTTTTTTTATTTATGTTTATTTATTGAAGTGATTAAGAAGATGAAACTGTGTGATAATTAGCTTTATTTGAAGTGTAATGCAACTTGATTATAGTGTGTTAGAGTATAGTATCGTTATTGGGAAGGTTGTTATTCAAGACTATATAATGTATACTAATAGCCTTTCCTCTTACTGTTACGCCATCTATAGAGAGAATATTTGTTTTTTTTTATCACTCAGTTTCATTTACCTTTTAATTATTGTTTTTATTGTTTTTGTTGTTATCATTGTTATTATTATTATTATTATTGTTATTATCATTATTACTTTTTTTTTAAAGTCTTATTAATTTCTTTGTCATAGTTCAATTTGAAGGTCAACCGAACTCTCTAACTTATGAAGCCTAAACTCACGACTTTTAACTTTGAATTTCCTGTCAAGAGAGGAAAGATATTGATTATGTAACGGTTTTTTTCTTTTCTCTTTTTTTTTCTTTCTCGTGATAACCTTTTTTTTTATCTATTTATTTATTTATTTATTTATTTATTTTATTTTATTTTTTGTAAGTCCCCAATAATCTGTTTGGATTCCTTTCTCGTGGTATTGAAGTATATATGTATGACTTGACGATAACACTTGTTGCTTTAGAGCAGTGATTCTCAACCAGAGATAAATTTACCCTTTGGGGGTAAAAAATTACATGGCAAGGGGTAAATAATTGATGTACCTGATAATTGAATAATAATTCAATAAAATTTCATTCTGTAAATTGTGTGTGTATGAGAGAGAGAGAGAGAGAGAGAGAGAGAGAGAGAGAGAGAGAGAGAGAGAGAGAGAGAGAGAGAGAGAGAGAGAGAGAGAGAGAGAGAGAATGCTAAGTATGTATATATATGTGTGTGTGTGTGTGTGTGTGTGTGTGTGTGTGTGTGTGTGTGTGTGTGTGTGTGTATGGAGAAATATATCAAGCCGAGGAAGTTAATGATGGAGGAAAAGTTGAGAATCCCTGCTTTAGAGTATATGTATGTATGTATGTATGTATGTGTATGTATGTATGTATGTGCGTATAAGGACAGTGTAATTTGTATGAAGGGTTTGTATCTGCAGAATATTACGTAACTCTCTCTCTCTCTCTCTCTCTCTCTCTCTCTCTCTCTCTCTCTCTCTCTCTCTCTCTCTCTCTCTCTCTCTCTCTCTCTCTCTCTCCGCCCCCCCTTCCTTCTTTCCTCCCTTGTCCACCTTGACCTA